>JAUTBT010021972.1:0-40188 GCA_032361225.1 Lepetodrilus schrolli
CCGGGCCCCCGGGGCGGGATTTGAACCTGGAACCTTTGACTCCGAAGTCCAACTGTTCTACCACTGCGCTACCACCCGCCTCAAATACTGTAGTCGGCTGCTTCGTAAAGACAGATTAAATTAATGGGAGTTTAACGTCTCTACTGGAATCTGGCACACTCATTAACAGTGAGATCTATTCCCCGCACTATGACCCAGACTTGCGGTATATTTGGGGTCACGTGAGACGATCAGATTTCCGGGAATTGGGTCGGGGTCAAGTCAGCAAGTCCGGACCCAGAGATTACTAAACCTTTTGAGTACGATTTCATGCTCAAGCTCGAATTTTATATGAAGAGTTGTGAAAAAACTGTTGAGTTGAGCATGAAATCATACTCAAAAAAGTTTCGTAATCGCTGGTCCGGATTCGGGTAATTGACCTCACCCTTGAATTCTCCTCGTGACAATGCATGGACTGTTGTGTCTTCAGAACAACCGCTGGAAGAAGCGCGGTATAACGATGACCCCCTGCAAGTACGGATTCGTTACTGGGGGACCTGCGATGGTGGCCGACATCGCCATATACGCCTTCGACGGCACCGTGACGGTCAGCCAGGGCGGAGTGGAGATGGGGCAGGGCCTTTATACAAAGGTAGGTTTTCATCTCCTTCCAGTTGGATGCAACTGAAGATGCCCTAATAGACCAGTGACTAGGAATAACCCAACAGGGAGAAGTCTAATGAACATAAGGACAAGTGTAACTGTATTATACAAGATTTTTGAGAATACATTCAACCTTGTTCCAAAGTTTACTTGGTATTTTGAAGAATTGTGGCTTAACAGTTAACAGTTTCTAAAATTACACTAAAAATTAGAGGATTTTTGCCGTTAACAACAAGCAACCAATATGCATTGTAGTGATTGTATAATGGGACTCGGTGACTTCTAAGAACTGAATTTAGGAAGTGTATATCATTCTTACAGCATTACAACTTGTATCAATGTAGCATCGTAAGTGAATTCCCAATGCTCACCCGCTCTGCCTTGAAGCAGTGCATATGCTAACGTCTGTGTGTTGATATGTGCAGGTAGCCCAAGCAGTTGCAAGTACACTGAGTATCCCCATCAGTCTGATCAAAGTGCTACCTGTCAACTCTCACGTCTCTGCAAATACCAGACTGAGTGGAGGAAGCATCAGCAGTGAATTGGCAGTTTTGGTAAGAACTGAACTCCTGTCATGTATTCTCTCTTTCTCTCTCTCTTTCTCTCTCTCTCTCTATATATATATATATCTTTCTTTCTCTCTTTCTCTCTCTCTCCCTACTCCATCTCAGTGATCTCACTGTCTGAAATATTGTTTCTTTCTCTCTCTCACTTACTCTATTTCTCCCCGCTCTATCCCTTTTTTCTCTCTCTCTCTCTCTCTCTCTTTCTCTCTCTCTCTCTCTCTCTCTCACTCTCTCTCTCTTCCCTCCTCCACAGGCGTGCCAGTTTAAGATATGGCAAAACATCTATCTTGTATGACTACTTGTAACATCAGTAAATCCATATTAAGTTTGTACTGTAAAGACAGTGGGCCTCACTTAATGTCATTCTTACGTTAGTTTTCGAATTACTAAACAAGTTCATGGACCTGGACCTGGATACAAATACTATAGGATTAATACTGACACCGCGCGTTGATGTGATGACGGTCTAATAGATACGTACTATACACTGCCGATGTTTCAGTCGGCGTTGCGTTGCTCAGAAATCCTCAGAGAAAGGATGGCTCCAATCCGCGAAAAACATCCAGATTATGATTGGAAGAACCTTGTGAAAACGTGTTCTCACTCTGGTATCGAACTCGCTGCCAAACACGCGTGAGTTGATTTGGGTTATGCCTAATGCCCATTTGTCTCCTGTGGTGATACTATAGCTACAGCTTCTTATAATAGGTTTCATACTGTCGTAAGATTAGTTACGATAGACACTCTTCCAACAATGTTAAATTGCCGATTTGTATCTGGAATATCATAATATACATATTTAACTTTTTGGCACATTACTCCCGAGGTTACGGAACCGTTGCGACCATCGCTCGAACCAATGTGTGAATGGGAATATGTGAACAAAACATTGAGACAATTAAATTTGTAAAACTCGGACGGGCCGATAATAAGAATATACACTAGAAAACGTCTAAGAGATAATCAATTTGCGGTTGTCCTCGGCATGTCATGAGATCATTCTTTGTTTTCTGGCAGCGCGACCGCCCCTAAGAACGACACGCCCGGAGACTTTGCTTACTGTTCCTACTCTGCTGCCGTGGCCGAGGTGGAACTGGATGTGCTGACAGGAGAGAGTCTCATACACAAGGTGGACATCCTGTACGACTGCGGACAGAGGTGAGACTATGGAGTCTACTTCCGGTCTTACTGCGGAAGTCCTCTATGACTATGGCCATCATGTACCCTGTCTACAGCTTGTGCCACTGTGCGGACGTCCAGGGCCGCGTTGCTTAGAACAATTGTAGCTACAAATTGATTGTAATTAAAAATGTAGGGACCCGCTACAAGTGTAAGTCTGTTTGCATTAGACGATTTCATCGCTATAATAGTTTTAGCTAACCAGATTATGAAGTATTGTTACGGTAAAAATGTTTCATGCAATGGACTTGTACTTGTAGCTGTCCATAAAATTTGACATACAATCAATTGTAGCTAAAATTGTTCTGAGAAACGGGGCCATGTATGACTATGGCCATCATGCACCCTTTAGGATGAAATGGAATTGTGAGTCTTAACATTCTAGCACTTGAAATGGCAACTTATGTTGTATACTCCCCTATGAGTTGAGGAGGTGAAATGAGTGCATATTAATCTATAATAATGTAGTGCTTTGCGCATGCTTTGGAGAGTGAATATCGCGCATTATAAGTGTACTTATTATTCTTATTAAAATGATTGTTATTAGTATTACTACGGTATATGTATAACTCTGAATAGGGGTAACACAGGAAATTCTCTATGACTACATATCTGAATGCTTTTAGGCAACCAATATAACACTTGGCATTATGGGGCCCATTGCACAGAACAGTTGTAGCTACAATTGATTGCAAGTCAAACTTTCGGAACCCACAACAAATGTAAGTCTGGTTGCATGAGCCATTTTTATCGCTACAATAGTTTTTGCTAACCATATTCTTAAGTATTGTATCGATAACAGTGTTTTATGCAACTGACTTGCATTTGCATCGGGTTCCGAAATTTTGACTTACAATCAATTGTAGCTACAGCAGTTCTGTGCAACAGGCCCCTGTATGACGGTAGACATACACAACATTTACGGAATGCTAAACATTTGCAGTGTTGTCGTGAATATATTTGGTCCAGTAATATATTACTATTACTATTAATTGCTATTAATTTACTGGTTACAGTTTGAACCCGATGATCGACATTGGTCAGATTGAAGGCGCTTACCTGATGGGTATCGGTGGGTACACGTGTGAGGAGATCATCTACAATCCTGAAACTGGAGGTGTTCTTAACGACGGAACGTGGGAATACAAACCTCCCCTGGCTAAAGATATCCCCATCGACTGGAGGATAAAACTGCTGTCGGACGTCAGCAACCCAATCGGAATACGAGGATCCAAAGGTAACCGTATGGAAGACCGTATTAAATCATTTCCAATCTGCCACCAACGCCCGTACTAAACGGCACACCTCTAATGCAACACACCTCCAACCTTAGTCACACAAACTACACCATTGCTAAGGTTGGAGTTACGGTTACCTTAGAGTTACGACGTGTCGTACAAGAGATCCCTGGTCCAGAGATTACGAAACCTTTTTTTTCATGATATGGGTAACCTTTTTTTTTCATGATATGGGTAACAGGTAGATACATATATTTCTTTTCTTTTTTAATTGGGGTATAGAGCCGCTTTCAAGATTATTTCACTTATATCACGGCTTGTCAGTTTAAGGCAGGTGGAAAACCGCAACATCCGTAGCGTTGAATGTTGCAGTAAAGCTGCGAGCAACGGCTGGTACTGACAAGACCAAGGACGATAACTGTATTGCCACTCTACAGACAGCGCATCCTATCAATATCGCTGAGAAATGTAACTTTCGCAAACTTTGATGCCTCGGGCAGGATTTGAACCTGGAACCTTTGGCTCCGAAGTCCAACGTTCTACCACGGCGCTACCACCCGCCCCAATATGTTGTCTATGATCGTCGCAAATGGGTTAAATATTCCCGCAGCGACGTTAAACTCCATAATCACTCACTCACTCATATTGTCTATGAAACAAAATTAAGCAATGTTTGGTTACTGTCCGACGTTACTAAACTTCGGTGATCAAACGAGAACCAGTGTGTTCAATGTGGTATGGACATAAAAAATATGCGTGTGCATAGTTGGCATGCAGTTAACCACATCTCACTTGAAACTGAGTGTTCAGTTACCCGCATCATACTCAATTTTCTAAGCTCGATATCTCATTCCCAAATGTTTTTTTTTTTCAAAAACTGTACGATTAAAAAATGCATATTTAATATATATCTTGAAGTTTCGTTAAATGGATATATGAAAAATACCCGTTACGCGGGGAAAATCACTGACAAATACTCTCAATTTGAGCCCTACGCCATCTGACATGCTAACAAGTGTGGTCCTCGACATTGTATGTTATCTCCCCTTCCAGCAACCGGTGAGCCATCAATAGTGCTGTCTTCCGGAATATTCTATTCCCTGAAGCATGCGATGGAAGCTGCACGTGAAGACCTCATAGGGGACGGGGACTTCAAGAACTCGGGTATGTGGTGCTCGTCGAGGCAAGGCGGTGTCGCGAAATATATACGTTTCTATAAAATACCGCCGTCGTAAGAAATGTCACTCTTTCCATTATACGCATTCCTGCTGATTTGTTTTCGGATACGTGGTGCGGGCTTCAATGAAGTCATAGCTCATGCAGCATGAGCTAGCTCCTTCTATCTGTAACTTAGATGACTGAACTATTGTCAATGTTCACACACGCCACTGACATGCTTTTCACGAAAGGTCGTAGTGTAGGCATGTCATAAATGAGGGCCTACCCCTTACATTTATACCCAGCAAACACATAACGTTATACAACGTTGTGTGAATATTCGTTATATCATACAGCAACATACAGACAGCGTTGTAATAAAGTTGGATAACGTTACGTGTTTGCTGGGATACTATAGCAGAAAATGACGTAAACCTAAATTTAGGCCATGACTACATGTACGACTATTTCGTGAAACACAGACCAGGCTCAGATTCTCGAAACGAACTTGAGTTGAGATTTTGCTCAGCTGAGATTTCTCCCATTGACTCAATGATGTAACTTGAGTCTGGGTTTGATTTTCTTCTCTCAAGTCACAGCACTGAGTCAAAAGGAGAAATCTCAGATGAGCGAAATCTCAAACTCGAGTTTGTTTCGAGAAATTGGGGCCAGATTATCACGTGAAATACGCTCAGGTATTTACAGCATTATGTTCGTGGCCTACCTTTCACGACATGGTCGTATTAGTAGTCTGGTTTACGTCACTTCCTGCTATAGTAATTGCATGGCGTACCCACGATTTACGCTCGGACTGCAGTACGGCCAGGTCGTGAAACGCAGACCAAGTGTGCATTTGTATCCTCATGTATTTTTTTAGTTTAATGTATTTATATTAAATTTATATTTAGTTACTTATATTTACAATGAAGACACCCGATCCTGGATTTCCGTTTAGTTTTCATGTAGTCGCCATCCTTAAGCACTGTCTGAAAATAAGGGTAAACCATATTAATGTTCTTCGTATATCCAGTTTTCAAGATGCTATATTTTCAGTTAGATTCTACATTCTAAGTTATGCATTTCTTGCTTTCAGTTGCTCCGCTGACAGTTGAAAGGCTTCAGCTAGGATGTGGATTTGACATCAACAATCTATCTAGCTAATTGTCCAGAAAGTGTACAACGACCCAATCTTCCTAATCGAACAGCTTCCATTTAACGCTTATACTGCAGAACAGAACAAAACTAAACAAAAAACGTCCAGTTTGGCGTTAGATAGCTTATCTAAGGGTAGATTTATCAGTCAGAAAGGTTTGCGCTTTTGTTTTAATGCTAGATTACTTTGTATGCAACGTGCTAACATTGACCACAGCGCATGGACATGATCATTTTACATTATATCAAAACATTATAGTTTTAAGTGTACCCTTTGAACAGCGTAGACTGGTTCATGTCATATGTGTATGAGATAGGTGAACATCTATCCTACGCTATGTTCTCCATGCGTACGGTAATGTGACACACGTATTATTTAATATGAAATTGCGACGCCAGTAATTAACAAATCGCGTATATTGCTTTCGTAATTATGTTGGAAATTCATCTTAGTATTGATTGAATTCCACTCTAACGAGCCGTATAGACAACTATGTGGGCTATTTTGTTCTTCCTCTAGGGGAGAACTCGGACAAATTATGAGTTTAATTGCATAGGCTACAACACAATTATTCTATACACGAACTTTGTCTTAAAGGCATACAATCACAGATTAAGTTGTCATTTTGGACCGAACTGAAGTTAAAAATGCAAAGTAAATGCACTTAGCATACATAAAATCGGTTTTGTACCTCCGCTGTAGGATAGGTAAAATTCCATTGCAGTTTACATTTCCGGTAAAACCCGAATAATCAGTTGATATTGTACTGTAATCTCTCAATTTTCTATAGTATAATAGACTAAGGGGGGTATTTCTATTAATTGAACACGGTCAAAATACCCTTCCACGACCACTGGTACCAATAAAGCTACATATACTATAAATATTTAAAATAATAAAATATGAAATATTGAAAACAAGTGGAATATGCGGAAATATAGCTGGTTACCCAATATACTTGTGTAGACACATCAAATGTACATGCTTTCATGTAAAATACGTTTGACCATGAAATATGTAAACAAACCCGTGATTGTATGCCTTTAAGTGATATTAATTAAGACAGTATTATGCTTTAGTGATTATGCATATGTAACTGGTCCTCTATATCGTAGAACAAGCTTAAGTCGAGGGACACGCCGAGTCCATCCTAGCATTGGCCATTTGTAATGATTAAAGGAAACGCAAATTTCGGCATCCAGCGAACCTACACATTATTGAACTATTCAATATTCAGAGCTTATTTGTTCACTGGCATACAATCATGTAGCATTCTATGCTCGTCTTGTTTCTTAGCATTGGTGAAAGCCATATATTTGTAAACAAAATGAAAGTATTGACACCTACTCGTATAATTTGTGATAACATCTAGCAAATCATCGTTTGTAACGCACAGTGCTATTCAACTCTACTATATGGTATCCGTACGACCCTATACACATCTTTTAGCCATTGAAAAACATTTCTGTCGTGACCTGTTGGTCGACATCCGTCACCGGAACAATGGTAGTACTGCACAGTTTTCCGCGAAGGTCGTTAACGGAACGAATCAATGTCAGCATAAGCTCACACACCTCCAGCAGACAAAGAGGCTTACTGCTAAGGGTTCCATATAGTATTGGTATATTTTCGTATGTTTTATGTAATGCCAAAGAGTGGTCCTTTCCATGACTACATATATTATACATAGCTTTCAATGCGGTACTGGTCAGTGGCGGCGACATACTAGGGGAAGGTATTGGTATATTGTTTTGCATAAAACATATTACGCTGTTATACTATATTGCGTAATGAGTCGATATTTTGATGAAATTATTCAAGAATACTATTTTGTTATGTTTAATTTTAATAAATATATTACGGCAAGAAAAGTAACCCGTTCTGTTCTGCTCTGTGTGGTATGACTACAACAGCATGACCTACCAAACAGCCGCCGACATATTAATTAGGAAATAATACACGAGACAAGATTTATTTCAGAATTTCAGGCCTCGTGACCCAGAGTACATTTAGAATGTAACAAAGTTGTTTCACATTAATAAGCTACCATTAATGGACATGGCCAGTAGCATGTATATTATTTTGAACTAATGATTTATTTAAGAAGTATAATTTTGAGTAGGTTTATAGCCCTGGGTTCAGATCCACAGAACGATCGTAGCATCGTAACCTCTATAAGTTGACATGAAGTCACGACTCTCGTAGCGATCGTTCTGTGAAACGGGAACCTGAGTTGCAACAATCGACTGCACATTCGTGAAAAATAATTGACAGATTTCCAATGGATAAAAATAGCGGTTGTATTTTAACCGGGGATAATCTGGCATTGGTGTGAGGGAATGCTTAATATAGTTAAAACTACAAATGTCAAATGTCTAGCACCATGAGATTGGTATGTTGTATTAACAGCAAATATCTTCTGGACTGATACATACTGGTATCATATTTGTCTCGCTATCACATCTGTCCCGTTGGGTACCAATGCGCATGCCAAATCAGCTGATAAAGCGAGTCGAGTTGCTCATTTTAGCGGAACTAGTATCTCGTAATGCATCCATAAATATTGCGAAATAGCTGCTGTAAACCAATTCATAATGATAACGGAATATACTACTAGTATAACTTAAGTTAACTCGCTGAGAGTTCAAACTACCATTACCTAGTAATTTCCATAAAATCACACATTTGTGATGGCGAAATACTCGTGAAATGACAGGGTGGGGAAAACCCATGAGGCAAATACATTGCTGATCTCAGATTAGACCGAGGGACATTTGTAATAGGGAGACAGATGTGATAGATTTTGAAGACAGTGGCGTGTGTTTCTGTTGACTTCTCACCAGTCCACCTGCAATGCCATCTTGATATGGATACAACTAGTTCCAGCATTTCTTCACATGACTGCAGAGCGGTCCACTCGTTAGAGACCCACAAAGAGAGGAAGGTAAGCACTTAAGTAGGATATTTAGCAGGAAAACACGAACTGATCAACACTAAATTCTCTTTGCTCACCAGGAACCAGCTACCGTTTCCTTACATAATTAGGGTACTGTGTTAACACGCTGTTGTAAGATCTACCCTTCCCACGAATTACTATTTTTCAGATCTACTATGGAAAGGAAGGTTTTTCAACATATGACATACCACTACCGTTAGACAATATCTACCAAATATTTTATTGAAATGTTAGACAGGCATCCTTGAAAATAGCAATCCTCGAAACCACTTTAGTCCTGTATCCTCGAAATTTGCATACCTCCGACGTTCACACGAGCTTAACCAGCACTTTCAAATCGTTCATACTTCAGTGAACATCCATAAAATGACGGTCATTTCTTAAATATATACTTCTACTATATACATAAAGGCATACAATCACGTCTTGTTGACATATTTCATGGTCAAACGAATGTTAACCTGAAAGTATGTACATTTGGTATGTCTACACAAGTATATTGGATAACACGTTACATTTTCTGCATGTCTCACTGGTTTTCAATATTTTCATAGTTTATGCTGGTTTTTCTCTCTCTCGCGCTAATAAGAAAAGTACAAACATTTTCATGGAGCCACTAAATGAAAACGAAACAAGGCAAATGTATGTGTTTCCATTTAACATTGAGTCGTACCACTTAGAGCTACGTCCCCTTATTGCATTCATATAACAAGCAAAAATTATTACGACCATATTCAGGTTTTTACAGGAAGTTTTTCACTGGCGACTCATGCAACTTGCTATATTGAGGTGCAGTAGAATTTTGTAGACCATACAGCAGTGAAAAGGTCTTTGGAAGTTCAAACATGGTTGTATGTACATGTGACCCGATCGAAATCTGCCAAGTTCACAGAGGCATATGGGTAATATGGTAATGAGTTCGTGACGTAGAAACCAAAGCACCAACAATTAAATTAAAACACGTTTAAAGCGTCATTGCACATGTTGGGGATGGTACATAAATATAATTATATAACATGGCTCGTTAATGTTTCGCTAGGATGACCTGTTACAGTAATGTATATGCGTTGTAATGACAACCTAATTCGCAGGAAGTGCACACATACGCAGCAATTTTTGTAAAGTCTATAATATATATATTTGTTTGCGTAGGAATACATATTTGTATGTGTACTATTTGGTGGCCCTTCCAATGAAATATAATGAAATACCCTCAAATATCACAGTTCTACATTCAAAAGTACCTTATTCCAAGAAATATTACACTTTAAATTATGTATCTGCCAAAAAATACTGGTGTTGCTTCAAATGTTATCTTCAGTATACATGTAGATACAATCTGTAACAACAGCATACTACCCATAGAAATGTGCTTATCTGAATGCTTTAAATGCTACAAGTTTTCATAGGGTTTTGCATAGTAATGGAATTACCCTATAGATGTACAACAACAAAAAACAATAAGAAATGCATCACTTGATAAGATAAGTATACCAAGTAAATTATTTTACATTTATAGTTGAAATTAACAACAGAAATGTGTGACTGTATGAATAATAACTTGTATTTTAGTTGGTTTCCGACACTGAACTCACAAGGCGTGTAGGTTGTCGTAATTGAAACATGATCCAGGTGTCGGAGGAGTTGTTTTAAATGTTTACTTCATGGATAACACAATAGGGAAGGTCGTAGACTAGAAAAGAAGATTCAGGTTCCTGTCACAAATATTGGATACCCTCGTAATAATGTGGCAGGCACCTGTACGTGAAAAGTAGGCGATAGGGAAATGGGCAAGAACAATATAACATAATATAGAAAGTCGTATTCGTAGTGCTATGTTCAGGTTATGACAAGGATGCAGACATCTGAAAAGCTGGCCAGAAACCATCCTCATTGTGTATATAGGACTCGTACAATGAAATACAGTTAGGATGGGCTGTGTGTACAATGACAATGCAGTTGTCATCCTTGGTCTGTCAGTACCAGCCAGTGCTCGCAGGTTTACTGCAACATTCAGCGCTCCGGATGTTGCGGGTTTCCTCCTGCTCTAAAGTGACATGCCGTGATATATATGTAAGAATCTTATTATTGGGCATTTCTATGGGAATTTCTATGTTTGACATCTCCGCTAACATCTTGGCGGGGTTATTATTTTCGCCAATATTGCAACACTGCTTTGATCTAAATATAGATTGCCCCGAGTTTTCGTTCTGCGGACATTATTATTGGATATTTGGAGGGAATTCGCAGATAAAACTGATTCAGAATAGTTCCCATCAAGGGTTGAAATTAAGGGTTGAAAAAAATCCAACATAATTATTTCTAGTTTGGAAAAAAAAAGATGAATATACACAGCAACAAAAAGTTGAAGTCTATGATACTAACAACAGGAACCTGGCAGTACACTTTTACCTCGGGTGTTCTGGTTTATTTTTGAGCATCCACGTTATGTGTCCTGGCCCGGACACCTAACAGAACACCTAACATTTATTTTTTGGCTGAGATAATTCATACTTGTCTGGAAAGAAAGGTGTATACATGTTTGTAATAATTCCGTTCATGACATTTGACCAATGCAAAGATAAACGTGCCACTTTAAGATAGGATTTCTCTGTAACTATATTTATCACATAACATAGGAGTTTGGAAGTGCATTAAACCAATGCTATAAATATAAATATATTCACTAGTGCAATAACACAATAGATTTTTATAATTGTATTCATACGCGATATAAAACTTTTTGGACCTATTTCATAGCTTCATCTTGGGACAATTTGTGGAATATAAAGTTAAAATATTTTTTCAATTAAATATGCAAACACATTTATTAATATTGTTATATTTACTTGAAACTAAATTTTGTCCGCGTGCTTTAACCCAGTTCCCAAGACAATTGTCTATTATAGTGCTTGTGACTGAAAATCGATATTACAATAGTTTCTACAGTTATATGATAAATAGAATCTTACATCTCACACTCGTTAGAACCTCGCATAATATCAGTTTTGCCAACTCGTTTAATAAATTCAGTATTATATGACCACTCATATGAGATTCTCCATATAATCTGTCTATACATTTATTTGGATTGTGAATGCTACCCTTCGAGTGCCTGGACCACACCGTATCTGAATGTTCGTACCAGCTTTTACCACCTACAAAATGAATCAGATAAATCACGTGATGTAATTTTCTTAACACGCCAGGAACTGGTAGCTTTATATTTACATTGCTGATAGTTTTATTTTCTGATGTGCTTGCCCTTTAATCATTGGACATTTTCATCAATACATCGTAGTTTGAAATTACTATTTATGACAGAGCATATACTGTATAGTTAATGTTTAGACTATATGAATTTTTGCTTGTCGCAGATAGGTTGATAATGTAATAATCTGATAATCTGATAGTCACTGGGATTAGATACGGTATATAACGCGTCTAATGTAAAATGTCAGGAACGATGAGCTTGAGATGTAGTATTAGCATTTAAGAGTGACGTCTCGGATACAGATAAATTGATATATTATATGTTTGTATTTCAACTGATAAATTCAAGTTACGGAAAAAGAGACGCACGCAAATTCATAAAAGTGTCAATAACAGGAAGATATTTTAGATAGACATGACACACGGGTAATATTATTGACCCTTGATACTCCCAAAGACATAACCACTGGACACTGTGGATTGGAAATGTCAAACGTTTGCTCTTAGAATACGTTAAATATATGATAAATGGAAAACGATTTAATTATTTATCGGGGGACAATTTCGTATTCTTCCATTTCCAAACGGACACAGCAGTCACTCAACAATGGGTCCTGCACACATAAATTGTTTGCACGTGTATGTCATCTGTATCTGCATGTGTGCAGTGACCGTTGCTACAGTAGCTCACGGCAAAGAACACCTACTGGAATGGTTCAATACGCCTACCGTGTTAGGCGTGAAGATGTGCCATGAACTCTGTCTGAAGACAGTGGCATGTGTTTCTGTTGACTTCTCACCAGTCCACCTGCAATGCCATCTTGATGTGGATACAACTAGTTCCAGCATTTCTTCACGTGACTGCAGAGAGGTCCACTCGTTAGAGACCCACACAGAGAGGAAGGTAAAAACGTGTGATCTGGCAGCCACACCAATGTTAATTTCTTTATCCATGCTGTTACCAATACATCCTCGCACCCAGCGGTACTTAATTCCGTTTAGGACTCACTGCATGTGGTAACCCTGGCACACACCTAGGCTGAAACTTACGCTAACAGCCAACCAATGAAATCATTTTATTCCGATGAATTTGGTGAACAAATATATCCAACGAAATAGATTTTATCATTGTTCTATTTATATCTCCTAATCTGTTTGCGCAAGTCTATCTCTAGGTGTGTGCCAGAGGTACCACATGAAGCGAGTCCTGCACGGAATTAAGTACCGCTGGGGTGCGAGCATTCTACGAATATACAACTGTTATACAATTGTATTTAATTTAATTTACATTAATTTACTTTAATATTAGAAATATCAATATGGATTAGAATTCTAATGGTTTACTCATTAACGCCTAGGAATTGGAATGTCATCCAGGAGATCGCTGCTTGGTGAAGAAGTCACGCCGAGCAGTCTGTGTCCCATGGCGGACATCGACTGAAGGTACAGTAGTCCAAATAAGATCATGCACTAGTCTAGATCTATACGACCTGTAAGTGCTAGATACACTGTGTTGTGCTCTGTGTTGTTCTGGGTGTATTCGATTCATCACACTACTAGTGCGAGTGTTGGGTCATCCGCAGTGAGTACTTGAATCGAAAGGCAGTAGTAATATGTGATAACTTCAAAATAGTAATTAAATTGACTCACTTCTTCGACTGGACTGCTTTCACACCCAGAATATAGTGTCAACATGTAAAACAATACGAATATATATATATATATATATATATATATATTGTTTAATGTACCCGTGCTTTAGTTCGCCGGTTTGCAGCTCTCACTCGAGTGTTAACTCTTTGCGAAATGGAGAATATCCACCTGACCTTTCCTGACCTATCTCGGATGAAACACGAGATGTTCTATTAAGAATTTCAACATTCGAATGTCACCCCAGGGTTGGTCGATTGTGAATCGAATAATTCCTATTACGTCCACCCATCAGAAACGATCTTGTCTGATTCCTGCAGCGTAACCAACGGCAAGGGAAGGGAATCATTAGTTGTAAGTGGTACAAATAATTACGATCAGAGTAACTTTGATCATATGTCCGACCAGCGGATCACATGTGAATGTTATTTTACAAATTATACCGGAGTTATTGTAATAAACGTTTTCAAGACTTGATAACTGCACCTACAATATGATATAGCAACATATGGTTCATATATTAACTTAATGTACACCCAGCAACATGTGGTTCATATATTAACTTTATGTACAGCCTGCAATATATTGTTCATATAATAATATTAACTTGATTTACAGCCTGCAACATGTGGTTCATATATTAACTGGATGTTCAGCCTGCGGTTCATATATTAAATGGATGTGGTTCATATATTAACTTGATGTACAGCCTGCAACATGTTGTTCATATATTAACTGGATGTACAGCCTGCAACACGTGGTTCATATATTAACTTGATGTACAGCCTGCAACATGTTGTTCATATATTAACTTTATATACAGCCTTCAACATGTGGTTCATATATTAACTTGATGTACAGCCTTCAACATGTTGTTCATATATTAACTTTATATACAGCCTTCAAAATGTGGTTCATATATTAACTTGATGTACAGCCTGCAACTAGTGGTTCATATATTAACTTGATGTACAGCCTGCAACATGTTGTTCATATATTAACTTTATATACATCCTTCAACATGTGGTTCATATATTAACTGGATATACAGACTTCAACATGTGGTTCATATATTAACTTGATGTACATCCTGCAACACGTGGTTCATATATTAACTTGATGTACAACCCAGCAACATATGGTTCATATACAGCCAGCAAAATGTGGTTCATATATTAACTTGATGTACAGCATGCAACACGTGGTTCATATATTAACTTGATGTACATCCTGCAACACGTGGTTCATATATTAACTTGATGTACATCCTGCAACACATGGTTCATATATTAACTTGATGTACATCCTGCAACACGTGGTTCGTATATTAACTTGATGTACAACCAGCAACATATGGTTCATATACAGCCAGCAAAATGTGGTTCATATATTAACTTGATGTACATCCAGCAATATGCGGTTCTTATGTTGTGCAGTGACCAGGACGAAGACAGTTAGCTCATCACAACCAGTAGGAACTACCAGGAAAGTAAAAGCTGTTCAACATATACCTGTCACCATTATAGAGGCGAGAGTCAGTACTATCTGTACTTATAATTGGAACAGTGGACGCTGCATGCATGAGAATGCATTGCCTATAGCTAACATCGCTGTTATAATATACACAGGACAAGGACGGTTCTTCTACACAACAGCACCGTCAAGGAAAGCCATATATTCACTAAGTTATCCGATTCTGAATGCAGGAAATTGGTCGCGGGAAGGTGAGCACCAAATGACCGCTTGTTTTAATGTTTAAGATAGTGCACTGAGCATGCTTAAATGGATGGAGTGAGCGCCATACAAATATACTTTATTATTATTATTATTACTATGTTGTCTTGCAAAGATGAACTGATCAATGTTAGTTATTCAAACGAGAACTATTTATGCATTACTAATTACGTATTACTTACGTAAAAAATTAACTTCTTCAGATAAACTTTAGTATGTTTGTTGTACCATTAGATGACAAAATAATATTTGAAGTATGCATATCACAAATAGGGAATACTAAACGAGCTTCCGTGTGATAGCCTACCATTTTTATGAAACTCGTGAATGGTTTTGATATCTGACGAACGATATACATGTGTTATACATCAGATACATGCGTTGTTCTATTATCTTTCTAATGCCACTTCGGTGAATTTTTGGGAAGTCTTAATACGCATTAAAGGGAACTTAAAAACCGTTACTACGCAAACAAGCTTAGGTGTTCGACCAATCAAATTCAAGGAAATTTACATATTATGGTACACAATAGTGGATTCTAAATGTGTGTCAACGCGTGAATATTGCTCTACAAGTGAGACGACCCCTCCCCCACCCCCCCCACCCCACCACCCAGTCCCTAATACTATTGCCATTTATTGTTGCAGACGGTTATTATTTTGATTTATGTGCCGACATCGCGGCAGGTGTGTTCTTTGCGGCGTTTACTACAGATACCAGTGAATACTACATTGCCAGACACAGTCTGCCGGCGTTAGGTATGCCAACCATGACACATCTAAAACATGGGAAATTCTACGTATTAACACGGATAGCTTTGGATTACAGCAGAAGGTACACTTGTTTGTAGTTAATTATTCTGATTTAATTAACCTACCGGGTGAGTTATTATATATGTCCTTGAATATCACTTTTCCGATAGAGCTCATACATTGTGTGGTGGGTGTGGCAAATATAGTGTGATTTTACCTATGCCCATTGTTATCATTTATCATATTTGTCATAAGTAATATATAGAGCTATATTTAAAAGAATCCGCGCTTTCAGGCCGCAGCTTGAAATGCCACGCAAACCAATCGAAATAAATGTCACGTGGTTAGAAAGGTTGAGAGACGGTCGCACACTCCAGCTCGATCCAGCTCACCAGCTGACTGCTCCAAAAATTAGGTGATTTATCGATATCAGGTCATATGGAATGAAATAAGTCACTATAGGATCATCAGTTATTTAGGTTTATTCAATATGAATTCTGTGTTTGTCATTTTAACTAGCTGATTTTTCTCAAATGTTATTAAAACCTCAGACAAGTCTACTTAGTGACTTAAGCCTATTTGGAGAAATCTGGCTTGAAACTTGAAACATTTATTACACTCCGGTCGTGATTCACGACATGGGAGGACATAGGCACTGAGATACTCTCTATATGCTATATTTCAGGACACTATATGTTACCATCACATCCAGCAAGATATACTTCATTGTGATGATGCGCTATAACGGAGCACGGCAAAGAGCAATATACCCCCGCTCCACCACACCCTTCAGACACCTTGCAGCCGACCATCATGGTATGAAATAAATATACTTATCTTGCCTCCACGTCAAATTGTGGGATCTGATTGGTTCTCGTGATCTTGATAAGAGCCTGTGTATCCGGCTTGAACACTTGAGATGTAAATGTTTACATTATCATACACTATATCGGCCTTGCTCATAGAAGAACAATAGCCTATTTATATCCTGCCATATTGATAATTGTCAATCCAGCCCACACCAAGTCCAGGATTTGGTAGCATATGTGTCCAGACTGCTGGCCCCCGAATCAGGAATATCTCCAGTTGGAACATCGCTCACCAAATGAACACGACGCTTATGAACTCTATAATATATAAAATGTCAAAGTGTGAATCAACATTTTAAAGTTACGCGTAGGAATACATATATGTCAGTAAATTTAAATCGCTTCCCTCATCGATAAATACACCAAAGGAAAAAAAAACTAAACTTTAAGAACAATTCGTATTACAAATTGTAAACAGATATTAAATGCCGTCGATTAGCACATCTGGTATCCAATCGTAATTGTCATCTTGTTTATTATTTCCATACAGTAGCATCTATAAATAGTAGTATGACGTCAGACGTCATGACATCATACACGGTCAGAACTCACTAATTTGCATAGTTATTAGTCAGGCAAAGAAAGTAGCATGATGCACGAAATATCTGTATACTTGCTTGTTCTCATAAACTTACTAGAATTGTATTCTTATTACTGGTTATTTCAAGGTAATTTGGTAACATTTTAATATATACTATGTTATTTTATATGTATGCACATGATAATGGCAAAATAGAGTATATTTTTAGAAGAAAAAAACAAGGCAAAAACAGTGTAAATAATGCCCATATTCCAATTTCCATTAAATGATAAAATCTATTACGTGCATTTACCCCATTTTTCTATTAAATTTTGCCTGCAGCTCACGTTCCTGTGGTAGTAGACCTTAAAGGAAAAATCAGCAGCCTGGGAAACCGCAAAAACTGTACAAAATATAGTAGCCATTCAGGTCGAACATTGGCTATCATCTACATTAAAGACTATACATTGGTGCGCACTCAGAGGTAATGCTATATATATATTAAGACGAGAAGTATCTTTTTACATCAGTGGCAAGATGATCTTTGCATAGGCACAAGCTCACTAAACGAGGCTATTACATATTATGATACTACTATCTTCCCCCGCCCGATATGATTTCTTTCCCCAGATTGTTTACTAACCCAGAAATAAGAATTGTTTGCTAATTAGGTGCTATTTGCACCTACCCTCTGACATTTGTGAGCACCTCCCAGTTCCCCATACTGTTTTCTGTTAACAAAACGAACAAAATTATGTGACGTTATACGCAGGAATTCTCGCATGTAAGTTAAACGTGGGGAAACTAATGGTTTCTAATACCGGTAGTAACATTCTACTATCGTCCCCAAGGCAAACATGTTCGACTACCGGTATCATTTATGGCAACAAAATCACACCTATTTGACTCAATTAATGGTCGTTATTATTTGTATATGATCTAATGATCAAGATGTGTGTATTTGGTTAGTCTACACACAGTAACGTTTCAGTCATACTTCATCGTCACGTTCCCCCCGGGATATGAGCGTGTTCATAGTTTATTCAAAATGTATTTACTTACTTGTCCGGTTAACACTCTCCAAGCTGAAGGCAACCGGAGATGCCCTAAATAGCAGTGCATGTGCGTAATCCATCAGGAAGAGAGTTCAAGATTCTTTCACTTATATCACGGCTTGTCAGTTTAGGACAGGAGGAAACGCGCAACATCCGTAGCGCTGAATGTTGCAGTAAACCTGCGATATCCGACTGATACTGACCAAGGATGATAACTTCATTGCCACTCTACAGACAGCACATCCTATCAGAAAGGTAACTTTCGCGAACGTTGATGCCGGACCCCCGGGACAGGATTTGAACCTGGAACCTTTGGCTCCGAAGTCCAACGTTCTACCACAGCGCTACCTCCCACCTTAGCCAGAGAGTTAAACAGTGCATTGATTTCAACGTTGATATCATCATTATAACATAAACATTGAAACACATTGAATTATTTGTATGATTGATTCCCCTCTAGTGTAGACAGATGCACGTACTTTTGAATGCACATTAGATATGATTATGAGTACATTATTTTACATTTTTACTAGTATTTAAAATGGATCATTTAAATATTCAAATGTATGGTTTTAATATAATTATGTTATAATTGATGGTTTATTTGCAGCACACTTTGCGTATACACATACGACGGCGCCTTTTTAAAGTGCATGCAGTTGGAGGACGATGTTAAGATCGCTATAAGGACAGACACAGACAGTGCAGTGGTTTAAGTCCAAAAATAGGTGATATCGTGACACATTGGCCCAAAGCACCACACTTTGCAGATATACTTTAGGACCAGACGAAACTTTTTAGCGGGGGATGCCCGATTTTAAGGCCCAGGGTCAAGGTCAACTCAAGGTCAAAGGTCAAATATGAATAAAATGTAATTTTCACCATATTTTATCAGTTAATATAATTTGTTATTACATAAAAAGACCAGTGAATGTTGAAACGCTATCTACCATAATCAGATGATGCATTAATTTGCAAACATCCAAAATGGCCCCCATAAAGCTAATAATATGGCCGCCATACCGCTAACACTACACCTTGTTTTCTGATATTTTGCATATACAATTTTAATTAATTTATGTTGGCGAAAAAAATGAAATTAGATACCTTCTACTGGTGTTATTTAATGTTTGTATTCAACAAATAATTATCTAGTAAATATGGCAGTAAACATGATTGAATAGTAAAACATACTAGCATCTCTGTATTACATTTAAAAATCATATATATTTGACATTTGACCTTGAACTGACCTTGACTTTGGCCCTTAGAATCAGGCAGCCCCCCTCTACAATGTCTTGTATTGTCCTAAGGTACAACTGTGCCAAATGTGGTGCTTTGGACCAGCGTGTCACGATCATTCACCTAAGCCACTCCACTAAGATGTATAATGGCGGAGGTGATCAGGACGGTGCTCCATTCATTGTTTTGGACAGTCCAGGATGTGCTGCACAGCAATGGAGCGTGATACACCACTCTCCGGGATGTGTCCAACCTATCCTCGTCTCAGAGGTGGTGCACGCAGGACAGATGACGTCATCATGTAGGGATGGTTAATTTTAGAAACTTTTTGGCAATATTCTGGAGTACAAATAAACAAAATAGTTCATATAATGTCAGTTTCACTTAAATCAGAAATATTAACATAAATACGAAATGTCGTCTGTAAAATGGCGCAAATTACGAATTTAATACTAAAATAGCTTGAAAATATAATGATTTGTACTACGATGTTATTTAAAAGTGATATTCCATTGAGGTCAGTTGATTTATCATGCTAAGTGCTATATTGTTTGGATATCCGCCATCTTTCTTAACCTACTTCCTGTTCTGGGCAGTGTTCACTGTTCCATTCACGGTAGAGGGTTGTCTGTCCAGTACTCATGTCCAGAACAGTCAATGGAACACATGCCTGGCAGGTGTTTCTTGGGGCAGTCGCCTGTAAATTCTTAACTAAAATTCATACGTGTATCTTCGCCTGTGCTCAATATAACAGCATGTATTATAATGACTCGAACGGAATCCTCATTCCATAATGACTCGAACATGAATAAATTATAATTTTATCCAAATTGATATTTCTTTATCAATAAATTGGCTCATTTTGTAGAAGCAGAAGAGCTTGTTTGGGTGTCTTCACGTATACACGACCTTCCAGATATCGAGTAAAGGATGTTTGCTCTATATCTCCCTTTCTGAATAAAGCCAAATCGAACGCGCCTCTGTAAACATTAATAAACGAACGATGTAAAGAGCCGATTTATTGAACCAAAATGTTGAACATTTTATCACTGTTCATGGTGTACTGCCATCACTTCTTTCTGTTTTATACAATCAATGAAGATTCTATTCTAGTTCAATTAAGAACAATATACTCTACATGCAATATATAAACAATACTGGCATTCAGCCCATTGACAGTACTTTATTTCTAGCACTGTCTGTATGTTCAAGAGATGCAGAAGTAATTTAAAGCAACTCTCTCACAGATATTTTGCCATTTCTAAATTGTGTCAAAATACAATTTAAAAAAGAAAAAGAGAATTCTGTATTTCAATACTATTTTATTTTCGTTATCATAGGGACCATTCATTTTTATACAAATTTTACTGGTGATTTAACTAAGATAACTCTTATACATGTAGCATTTAATTATATAATTGTATAGTATATAACTATATAGTATATATAGTATGAACTCGTATAGTAAGAAACGTTGAAGTGGTTACTGTTACAGCTCTTCAATGAATTTAATTTTATGGAAATCAAAGACTTCTTTCTAGTGCATCACGAGCCTAATCATGTCCGTGAGAGATATGCTGTAATACTCACTCTCACCAAACCTTATTTTAATACATATCTTGGTTTCTGTGAGGGGGATCTGTGAGGGGCATTCCTTTAACATATTTCTCGATGACTAAAAAATCTGAACAATTCTCACAAGTCGGGGAAAGATTGTTCTTTCAGAATATTCAATAACCCCGATAGTATCCATTATCCCCTATGCAAGTATGATCTTTCCTCTTTAAAATAATTCATTTTGTACCAAATTATGCTTGCGACACTGCTGTTCTTGCAGCTCATTACTCCAATATTTGCAAGCATCACATGCAACCAACATATGCACACATGTTTAAGATTGTATGGACTAGATTATCAATTTAAATATCTTAATATTATTGTATACTCTTGCTAAAACTGGTTGTCACCCATAACTATTTACTATTACTTGTCATGTTTTACTGTGTGCATATCACTGTGAATATAATGCTTCATTTCATAACTAAAGGACATTGCATAATTATGCGATAGAACAACCCCTAATTATTTGCTATTACGTGTCATGTTGTACTGGTAAATATGTGTATGCATACGACTGTGTACTTCAAATGATTTATTTTTCTTAAATACTATATTGCGAACCATTGTATCGCTGGATAGTGCCTAAAAAGGTAAGAATTACCCAATATGCCCGAAGTGCATTGCAAATACTATGTTTTATTGAAAAACAATTGCAATGTTCTACTAATATATTAAATTAAAAATGCTCTGTAAGTACCTATTATTTGTTCGAATATTTCAATATATTGTAATTAAGAATGCCATCCTTCGCGAGATTGGAATACGATATACTGTGTTGGATACTCCGCAGTGAGTTGAGAGGGAAGGTGAGTACACACTGATGCATTGATCTGTGTAATAATGTAGTGTTCGTAGGAACATGTGTTGAAGACGTGGAATTGGCGCATATATTATATTATGATTATGATTATGATTATTATGATTATTATTATATTTCTGTGTATATCTTATTAATAAATTTAATGGTCAAAGCCTCACACACTGTACACAATCCTCGAAACACACACAAAAAACATGCCTACTTAACATCATTGCTATTGAATGTCAATTAGGGGATAAAGGTCTACTGTTTGGAATTGAATAAATTGAATTGAACACGATTGATACCTCTAAATTCCGAACAATAGTGCCCTTATCCGCATTCTAAAGTAACTACAAAATTCAAATTCCACCGGAATATAGTTTGGTGTAATGCTTCTAAAATCAGCGGTGTTTCAATCGCGAATTAACGTTGGCTGATTTCGGGGGCGTGGCGTGGCGTGGCGTATTTTGGCCAATCGTTGTATTGTTAGAATGACGGATATTAGTAGGCATGTGGTCTGGGTTTCGTCATTCACAAATGTTAGTACTATTGTAGGCATGTGGTCTGTGTTTCGAGGATGACTACATATGCATATGAAATTGTAAACGAATGTCTTTGGATTCGTAATATATAATAATATCCAAAAAGAAAGTACACCAATAGAATTATGCACAAATCTAAAAGCCTAACTAATTAAATATCAAACGTTCATATAGATGTATTACTTATGATCAAGTGAATCATAATTGTTGAAAAATCTAGTACTATCACGTGTATTTTCGCTACAAATTGTTTTATTGTGAATTTCGTGCGTGTTTCGTAAAACATGTGCATCATTCGTTTCCTAATTGCCACGATTATTAAATCACTCCTAAGTGAATGCATACAGTTCGGTTGCAAATAAAAACACGGTGGTGGTGGTGGGGTTTACTGCTTTGACAGTCGCCTTCCAGCTTAGCTGATTTCGGCAGACTGGTCCCTCCTTGGGACGCATGTGTCTCACGAAAAACGCGCAAACAATCCACGTCTTACACAACAATAGCGAGAATAGGCCGTTTGAATGGCGCAAGCTGGAACCTCATGTTCAGAAAACAACAATATGCAGACTCATGGGAAGATTATGGCAGACTGGTGCCACCATGGACCGTCCTCGGAGCGGTCGTTCGAAGGTTACAGCCCATATAGGAAGATCGCCACCGTAGAACGTTAAATTTACGTAATGGGTTCCTAACAGTGACGTCATTTGCAAGTGAAGAATTCGCGGAGGGCCTATTTTACACACTTTATTAAACAATGACATTATATCATTTGAGATTGATAAATTTACAATTACGAATTCATTTCAAAATAATTATATTTAATTAGAACCCATAATATAGTCATGTTTGTCTTAGTATTGTCAACCGTCTACGGGAAGTAGGGTACTTTATGATTGTTATATTACTGATTTATAATTATTTCCTGATTGTTAGGCAACGTGAAGACTGCAGATATATAGTTTACTAAACAATATACTTTTATCTAATCAGGACAGACACTAATCTAATCAGTTATTGGAAATATTGATAATAATCGAACTTGGCTATCACGTGACTATCACGTGACAGATGTAGTTCTAATATGGCTGCGACCGTGATATTGCCGAAAGGACTGTGAGCCAGTTCCGCTGAGCGTGCCCGTCGAACACTTTGAGCAAATCCATTAACTTTACGACATCCTTGTTTGAGATTGCGTTGGGCATTATGTATAACAATATAAATTCACAAATGTTATTTTGAGTTTATTTCGTGTGTATATATATACTGTTACTATATAATATTTCCCGTAAGTACCACGTAACATCTATTTTGTTACATTTATTATCAATTAATCATTGGTGTACTTTTTTTTGGTCTTGAGTATATATATGTATATATCAAGGTCGTTTTATGTGTAGTTCAACTTCTCAGGATTAAAGCACTCATAAAATCTGTAGTCTTCTTCCATTATACCGCCCTCGTTATTCGCTATGTTTTTCGAACTTATAAAGAATACATTCGGTTTAAATCAAAGAACGGTGAAGTAAGGCCCAGATGCTTTCATGAATCAAAACATCACTATTTATGTATTCATAACTATATAAATGAGTATGATCTCCAGCATATACACGCTAATCAGAATACATTACTGTCACTGGTGTGTGTATGTGTGTGTGTGTGTGTGTGTATGTGTGTGTGTGTGCTGGCGTGTGTGTGTACGTGTGTGTGTATGTGTGTGTGTGCTAGCGTGTGTGTGTACGTGTGTCTGTGTCTCTGTGTGTGTGCGTGTGTGTGTCTGTGTGTGTTGAGGTGTGTGTACGTGTGTCTTGTCTGTCTGTGTGCATGCGTGTGTGTACGTGTGTCTGTGTGTGTGCATGCGTGTGTGTGTACGTGTGTCTGTTTGCGTGTGTGTGTATCTGTGTTTGTGTGTGTGTGCTTGTGTCTGTGTGTGTGTTGGGGTGTGTGTACGTTTGTCTGTGTCTGTGTGTGCATGCATGTGTGTGTACGTGTATATGTGTGTGTCTATGTGTATGCATGCGTGTGTGTACGTGTGTCTGTGTGCGTGTGTGTGTATCTGTGTTTGTGTGTGAGTGTGTGTGTTTGAGGGTACGTGTGTCTGTGTGTTTGGAGTGTGTGTATCTGTGTTTGTGTGTGAGTGTGTGTGTTTGGGGGTACGTGTGTCTGTGTGTTTGGAGTGTGTGTATCTGTGTTTGTGTGTGAGTGTGTGTGTTTGGGGGCACGTGTGTCTGTGTGTTTGGAGTGTGTGTATCTATGTTTGTGTGTGAGTGTGTGTGTTTGAGGGTACGTGTCTGTGTGTTTGGAGTGTGTGGCTTTTTCCACATTTCCATTAAGGTATTGGACCTTGCACATATTATTTGCGTACGTGATTGTGCATTCATGTATCCTCATTATAACGAATAGTGTATTGTTATGATAGCTCCCAGAGACCGTGTTGCTAATAGTGTCGAGACACCACTGAGTTTTCATATTGCTTCTTTTCCTCTCTATTCCATCAGATCATGTAAATATGGTCGGAATTTCAACACGTTCTTGGCCGTCACTTCTCACAACGCATATTGCGGCACATGATATGTTACACAAACAGGGCTCTAATTGCGCGGAAAAGAATGAAAAACGCTCCAGGGAATAAAGTTGCTCTTTCGTCACATATTCATTTAGCTGAATTGTTATGGTCACCGCGATGCTTGAATACCGATACTTCCAAATGCAAATCCCAGACTAAATATAAGAATGATCAACGCAGTGATAAATGTTCTGCCAGGGAATTGGGTCCGGGTCCGGGGAATTGACCACACATTCTCGTCTTGGTCCGAGGAATAGACCCCACCACGTCTGGACGGTTACCCAATATGAATTAAAGCCTTACTTGTGATTGATTGATTGATTAATTGATTGATTGATATGCCATCTGTTCTCGACTGCATATCGAGATTCACGTCGAATTATATGATTTCGACGTGATTATTTGTCGCTGGTATTATTCTCGTCCAAATTGAAACGAAGCAAATACAAAGTAGACACCAATGTATTTTTGCTTCCATTGACGTTCTGCATTGACGCGAATTTCTCCAAATGTACCCTTGTTTGCGTGCTTGGCATACTACTGCATTATATTCCGTTTGGGACATTAAGTGACGATAATCCCACTTCCTTCATTGTTACCATTATTACTTTACCAACATTAAAGACATCTTGGTAGTTCTTTGATCTTTTGTAATTCTTGGATATCCATACCATTTTAATTATTTTTAAAAAAAACAGTACATGTATATATATTGACAGCGGGTTGTCCGTTACACCCATGCTTTGCAATAGAAAGCTGAAGTTGCCTTGATGAAGATGTGTCAAGATGAAAGTTTCTTCCATCCGAAACGTCCCCGGGTGCTGGGCATCACAGATTGGAATGGAATTAACTCGCGATGTTCGAACAGCATTACTGTAGAAAGCATTAGAGCTGCGCAGAGGTTTCCTCTCATCAAATCGAATGCATCAACATGCTGCGAGGGAACCAAACAAGGCAGATTTTTTTTTAGTATAATTGGACCACTGAGCCTCCGACCATCAACCATGGTTCCTTGAGATTACACGTCCTCTCTGGACCAATCAAATAATCTTTGCACACTGATCCAAAACCTTAATTTTCTTCACCAAATACATTCACTATTTGATCTATAGTAAGGCAAATACTTATTAATTGCGCTTAATATTCTGTCTGACGGGTAGGTTAATGAAATGTCTAGTCGTAGACCGTACATCCAGACAAATTATGGTTACTCTTAGGGGGGCATTACAGCATTCGAGAAATGGATTCTGAATGGTTCGCAGTATCATTCTTTAATACCTGTTGACCGATGCTAACTTCCGACCTCACATGTCATGTTCATATACGTATTGACTACAGTCCTAGACAGATTTAGCCCCCAATGATAAAGATCGATGTCAAGTGATCACAATGGATTGGACGTGCTTTTGGTATAAGTGTCTATAGGCTGGTCATGATTCACGAACTGAATTATTTATTATATTTACAGGGTTTAATAATATCTCATGCCTATTATGTTTTAACTTAGAACCATTCATCTGGATTTTCATGTTAGGGTACATGTTCTATTTCTAAAAAATTGGAGTTATGACAGGAATCAGAATTTCCACATAGTGATACTGTCTTACGGACATCGGCTACGTAATTTCTTGATATGCATGAACATATATGATTTAATATTAATTTTAAAATGAAGTAGCGTCCATATATGTAATCACATTCATTTGAACTTGGTATAGATGATTCTAGCACACACACACACACGCGCACACACACACACAGACATACACACAGACCAGACACACACAAAGACACACACACAGACACACACACACACACACTTTACAATATAAAAGACAATACACACACAGATACACACACATATACACACACACACAAAGACACACACACAGACACAGACACACTTTACAATATAAAAGACAATACACACACAGATACACACATATATACACACACAGACACATACACACACACACACAGACACACACACAGACACACACACACATATACACACAGACACACACACACACACACACACACACACACACACACAGACACACAGTGATTTCTTAATTGTATTATTATGATCCACCAAAATACAGGAGAAATCAATAATATAGATGTTGTCTACGCCGTAAATTTGCAGCTACCTGTGTATGTGTTCTCAAGCTCTTTACACTTCCTGCTTCCTAACTATCCCCTTCAGTTTACCAAGGATGTATGACGAAAGCAGAGTAATGAGTTCACCGAATGTTACTCACCGAGCATGCTCGGTAACTGGAATTGCTTGCGCTGTAGATACCGTGAAATTGACGGCAAGTATGTGAAGCCGAGTATCACCTTCCATATGCTTCGCAACACCGGTACTGCTAGATTTACTCCGGGCTAGAGTCATCTAGGTTACAACAGGAATAGTTATAGTCAGGCACTGACGTATCCTTGCTTCAAGTCGTCTTCCTTGACCTGCGCTACACTTTATCCACAAGTGTATACTCTTTCATGAACCTCTCATTTCCACTATGAACCCCCTTTGTCTTTCTCGCCAATCACTACGAGAACGTTATGGTCTCTTAGTTGAAATCATCTCCGGAGCTACAAGAAATGGTTGCCCGCCCAACTCCCCTTTCAGATATACAACCGAAACTGCTTACCCTTAAAATTGAATTTATTTTCAAAGTACCTAAGTTTTACAATATCAATCCCAATTGCTGTCTTGTTCAAACCTCTTTGCTTGGCTACGTGGTAAATATATTTTAACTTTCAGAGGTCGCGTCGTATCTAAATCTGTACCTATTTGGCATGGTACCGGGTATTTACAATACAATAGCTTACACGAAAAGTCACATACGGTGCAGTGAAGTACACACGGTACTTTCTTGAAGTATTTTCTGAATATGTTAAGCCGAAAAAGCTTGTACGATACACACGGTACGTTTCGACATCTTGTGGTTAAGCTCAAGACAAATGTGATATCCCCTTAATGAGCAGCAGTTATAATGTGCATAAGACATACCATCTTCCGTTGCAATTAACTGTTCCAATTTCGTCCGCAAAGTAATTCGTGTTGAAGTGATGAGCTGTATGTATTACAAACACGTGTGTTGATAATTACGTGTCAATAAGTCTTCATCTTCGTTGTTTGCTTGTGCATGCCTTGGCACATGTTCAGAAGGTTTAGCTTTAACATTTTTTTAATCAAGACGAAATAGATAGGTTACAAGTTATTACGACTTAAATGAAAATCGCTCCAAGAGAAGGGAAAGAATAGATTGGGGAGAGAAGAAAAAAATATTCAGAATGAGAATTACATGTAAATTTTTACATTTGTATATAATTGTAAATATTTACATAAGCATATTAAGTAAATAGTTTTGTTTGTTTCATATATAACTGTACTAACTCCATAGGTCAACTGTATACTGCACGTCCAATGGATAGAAAAACAACCTTCATATAATAATTCTGCCATTGGGAAATACTTACTACAAAACAGACCTATAACTAATAAACTATCCACTTAATTTTCAGAAATATTGTACATGTCATGGGACAGTTTATAATTGTGAAGAAACGTCCAAATATTGCAATTACCGGTAGGTGCTATCTACTCGAAAACAGGCTATCCTGATAAATTGTTGAATGAATGTAAATATATGTTGTAAAGTGCTTCGGGTCCTCTACAAACAGACAGTTTGAGTTGTTTTACGTAGAAAATACCTTATAGAAAACCACCTTATACAGCTCAAACAGACTCCGAAATTAACTAAATTGTCGCGTCTTCTTATGCTACACGTCCATAGTCCACTCTTCGACGTAATAAAGGCAATTTTCCAGGAGTCGGCGCTGCATATTGAGTGCGCCCACACTAAAGACTGGGTGTAATGCAATAATCAACGAACATCACTGTATACGTTAAATGCCGTAAATACAGCAATGCATACTTCCGGAAAATATTTCTTTATTCGTCGGTGAAAATCTAAATGGTGGGGAAATCAAATCACATCGGAATTTTATCAG
This sequence comes from Lepetodrilus schrolli, assembly GCA_032361225.1. NCBI lineage: Eukaryota > Metazoa > Mollusca > Gastropoda > Lepetellida > Lepetodrilidae > Lepetodrilus > Lepetodrilus schrolli. The sequence goes on from JAUTBT010021972.1 coordinate 29,469, forward strand.
TGTATATTTGAAACACTGTTAACCGATGTTAACCAATGTTACTTCCAGAGAGTTAACATGAGAGTAAACATGAGTTAATATGTATCATCAAGGTCCTTGGGCAGTTATCATTGTTGGTTCGCCAGTACCATCCGATACTCGAAGGTTTACTGCAATATTCAGCCCTATAGGTGAACGTTCAAAACATTTAAATTCAAAGAAAGTATTGATAAATTGCATTTATTACATGAAAAAAACATTCAATCTATCCTTTAAAGTAAAATGTTATGTTTTGATAACGTCATAACTGTGCGCATTGCCGTGAAGAGGAATTAAAGTAGGGATGGATTCGAACGCGTACCAAAATAACGGTAGCATGAAGAATACGCTGTTCTCAAAGTGTTTCTCAGTCGCAGCCACTCTATGGTTCAACACCTATTCTTTCTCCTCGTATGTCGTGTCTGTACCCCTGCTATTTCCCTATATCTTGTCTCCGACATGAAGCTGCATCAGTGGCGCCACGAGAGGAAGTCGATATTTACACTCGTACACGACCCGGAGTAACTAAACTGGCGTAAAGAGCTTTCTTACTTTCGTTCCAACTCGTGGACGTCACCCACCATGGACGTCCCCCTGGCGGTCAGCGACATCACGTCTTACGCAGCTCTAGCAATATCTAGACTGAGCCCAGTTCTACACGTCGACCATCGACAGGATTCTGCTGTTTTTATAATTGATCTAATTTAGCTAAGTGAATCGGAAGTAAGCAGATTACCAGCGATGAGTGCCGTACTCCATGATAATCGTTACCGCGGCTTAGTTGATTTCTTACTCAAACAAGTGAGAATTTACAAAGTCAGTATTTCGTTGCCATATAGAGGTATCGTTCGGCAAACTTTGCACCGCTAGGCCGCTTGATGAGGCCAGGATCTCGCGTGTGTGGCTCATGCTCCAGTTTGAAGTAAACACAGCGTCGATATTGTTGAGAATCAGATGGAAAATGACGTTTGCACTCAACTAGATGCCATTAATACCTCGATAGCAGCAGACGAGCTGTGCAGGGAATATCAGGTGCGGAGAGAGTTCAGGACACAATGAACTCATTGATGTGTCCTCGCGACATCCACACCGGAGGTCCACGATGTGGGGGTGGGGTAGGAAGGATGTAATACATTACACAGTGGTAGAGGTCACACTAGAATTGTTAACACTGCCTCTGGTATATATATGTAGCTGTCGATATAATACAGTCATTATTTGTAGTAATCATACACTTGAAGGATCTGCTGTTCACGCGGATGCCTGGCAGCCATTATAGAATAGCTTACCTGTGAAGGTAAATCCTATGCCAAATTGCAGGGCTCAATTTAGGGACTAATTTGGGAGCCATGGTGACCTAATTTTGCATTTGCGTCCAGTATTTCACATATTTAAAGTGTTTCTGGAGCCAAATGGCTCCTTGGCAAATGTTACATTATATCAATTTACAACACACACAGACACACACAGACACAGACACACACGCACACACAGACACACACACAGACACAGACACACCCGCACACACAGACACACACGCACACACAGACACATACACACAGACACACACAGAGACACACACACAGACACACACACACTTTACAATATAAAAGACAATACACACAGAGATACACACACACAGACACACACACAGACAGACACACACGCACACACACACAGACACACACGCACACACACACTATTTACAGAAATGTACAGTTATAGAGTTATAAGCAGTTATAGTCATATACATTTCAGATGTGGTTTAGTGGATAAATATACAATGCAAATTTTAACATTATTCTGTTGTTTCATGAGGATACCAACATTATGATTAAATAAGTTATTTGAACCAAATAGAGTACAAATCATGTCATCCTCATCTTGCATTTCTAAACTGACATCTATATCAACATCATGTTCATCAATTAAGAAGTTGAATAAAGTATCTCGTTGAATTAAACGTGATTCACAGTGATGCAATATATCCTTATCATAATCATATGCATGTTTATTACACAATGAACAATCTTATGAGAATTTACTTCTAGATAACACTGTAACACAGAACTGAATTTGAACGTTATGATCAGGGTGCAAAAATGCCAGTAGCCAGTATTCCTTCAAACATAGCTTGATAGATTGTTATGTCAGATACATTATAAGAAGCACCGCTTATCTAGTGCGTATATACAGTTTAGACGCTACAGCTTTAAATATTTGGGATATATTGATATATGGATCATATCATATCGCCTACTCAGCAGAAGACTCTGTATAAATAAACTACTACTACTACTACTACTACTACTACTACTGCTACTACTACTACTACTACTACTACTGCTACTACTACTACCATTATTATTATTATTATTACTACTACTACTACTACAACTGTACTTACAATAAGGGATGTTAATAATAGTGAAGAAACAATCATGATGTTCTACGTCACATGATTCCCAGCAGAGCTCATGCGCATACAATGAGTTTCCGTTTTATTATCACCTTTTTACTTTGATTCATATTCACCACGGCTGACTATAGGTCCGTTAACAATATCATGCCGAAATTTGAAAAGTCATTGGACGTTGAATAGAAACGACCGGAAGTAGTCGCCATATCAATTTAATTACAAATACTAGTTTACGCCTTGAGTCCAATAAGTTGCATTGAACTATGAAAGAACCATTCTGAAGAACAATTGATAAAACACTAATTTCGAATATCACTATTAGTCCACAACCAGGCATACATCCATACAAAGGAAATACAGTCAGATTTAACTATGAACGAAGGTCATTATCGACAAAAATTCAATTTACATTAACTTTCACTTGTACAGCCGCTTCAATAAATAATTATTCATTTAATATCTACTTGGGGTTCACTGACGTCCGTAATTTAAATATGTAATTTAATGTATTTCTCCATGTCACATATGTGACTTCATGAGAATGAAATTCTGTTCTGTTATGTTCTGTAAAGGAGTTCATACCGTAGTTAGATGGTTAACGTATTGTCGTCAACAGTAACCGGGTATTGGCAAGTAAAGCATAACATTATTAGAGCTGAAACGAATATCAAAAATGCTATTCGAATATTCCTTTTCTTATTCGAATATTCGTTTTACATTTTATTATAATGTTATGTGTTACACACTGGCATTTCCGATCATATTGTCAAATTATCGACAAACAAAAGCGTCACACATCTAAAATATACGGTCAGTATATTGCCATTGTTGTGTATTCTGACTAGATATTGAGCAGTAACATTGAAATAAGAAGGTCTCAAAGGTATCACGACATCGATGTACATATGTTAGAATATTTGAATGTTCTTTTAGTATTCGAATATTCGTAATTTAATATTCATTCCCGAATATTCGAATATTCGATTCAGCTCTATGTCTGGAGCCAATTTGAAAACGCGTGTTCGTAATAACTGCAAAACAAAAGAGGAAAATATATTACTTGCACATTATCGTTGTGTATTATATGCTCGTATGCTCTGAATGAGCTTTGAATCTATAACACCAAAATACTTCTTCGTCTCCCTGGTTTATTTCCTCAAAGAATAGATCAATGCATAGACTAGCTATAATATGGCCGTCTTTTTATGTAGTTCAAACAGTAAGTCCTCCATAATCCCAACCTTTTATTTTTTACCGGTTTCTCTTGTAAAGTGAGTTATGCACCTTGTGTGTGTGTGAGATAATTCCAGTAAAGGTCGAAGTCCGCACTGCTGACAAATGTAATAAACTGATGATGCTTTGATGAGTTTATATTTTTGTCTCGCAGTTCTAAAACGAGTATCATTTACGCGTTTCTTTCTCGCAAATGTGTGTTTTGTGTATTAAATGAACTCGCGATCGGTTAAGAACAACATCAGAAGCTCAATATCGCAGACAAACAGAATACGTTACCCGTCAGTGTAAACAGACAAACGTTTTATCCATCCCCGCTCGCTTTAAGTCGTTTCTGGTTTACTGAACACGAGTCTTAACATTCTGCAAATAGATGTTTCCCATTTTAGTGCTTGCGTGTAGGTGTTGGGCATAGGTACACCCTTAACCACAACACCGAAACGAAGCGGGGGAATAATTTACGGAACATTTGCAAGATTGATGAAAGAAAGCAATTTTGGCTATTGCAGATGATTGATAATTAGTATTGCAGATATATTCAGGCACGTGCGCATATGTACAAAGTATTATCCTAATTTGTAAATAGCCTAGAAAAAATGGCATTATTTGTTTCTTTTGTGTTTTGTCAACGAGGGGCATGCACTTCGTACACCCTGCATGCATCGGGACCTTTTTTATGTAACAAAGAAGAACATGTAGAATTGCAGAGGGACATTTCTACTGAGGATGAACATATCCATTTTAAAAAAATTACAATAGCGTCAAAACCTTTGAAATTAGTATGAATGTCCGAAAATGCATAATTTATGTTCAAGAATTAAAGAGGCAAGATCATACTTGCATAGGGAATAATGGTCACTATCAGGGTTATTGCATATTCCGAAAGAATAATCCTTCCCCGACATGTGAGATTTTCTTCAGATTTTATAGTCATCAAGACATATGTTTATTTCATATCCAAAGATACCCCCCCCCCCAACCCCCGGAGAAACAAAGATATGCATTCACATTGGTAGTGTATTTTTTCTTCTACCAGCTGGTTAAATTACCTGATAAGATCAACAATTGAGCTCACGATACATTACATTGTCTTTCTGGTTAATTTATCGGCAAGTGGATGTTGATCCGTGACAGAGGCTAATATTGACAGTAGTGATTTTCTTTCTCGGTGTTTGATGTGAGCTGTTGTCATTGATCTCTCATCCGTGCAGGATGAAATAAACAACATCTTTCCACTCCGAGTTTGGGTTTTATCTGTGATAGGGCAGTATACAGGGCCTAAACGGTTCCATTAAACACACCCGACATAGGCCTATGCTGGACTGCCTCGGATTCGAGTGCATGCAAGTAGGTGTCCTCTCAGAGGTCCGCGCGTATAGTCTATATTTAGAACAGAGCACTCAATTTATATGTTTCTCTCAATCCTCTAAATACTTCATCTACAAATGCCGTTCTCGTATACAAACACTAATGGTAATGCTATTTTAACGTACCACTCACTGGTTTTAACATATCATTCTCTGGTAATGCTATGTTAACGGTACAGGGACGTGTCCAGTGTTAAAACTAGTTAATTTTGAAGTAATAGATCGCTAAAGAAATATGTATATATACACCATTTACATTTTGTTGTGACTAGACCTAATACAACTTCAGTACAAATAATGTTGTATACAGTAAACCTATTTCCAATTTGGCCTATATACTTCAACAAGCAGTGTAATTTTCAATGAATTCCATCTTTGGGTATTAGCTCAGTTTGAAATGTCAGCACATTAGTGTAATTAATGGTACTTTATTTATTAAGTGAAATGATTTAGAAATGTTCTCTGCTAACCTGGCAGTATAAGGACGTTTAGATATAGAAACCTGATAATACTGTAAATATATGTGCCGAATACTTCAGGACTGATAGTAAAGAAAGGCATAGCACTGCGTCATTAAATTGATCTATGTTAAGCCAGTATATAGTGCGCAGATGTCGCAGCCAAGGGTGTTAATACATCACAAGTACTGCAGTAATTCAGTCTACAAATACACCGTAGAATGAGCACATTTGCTCAAAGTTGAGTCTGCGTCATCTATAAGTCTTCCTTTCCGTGAAATTAGCGGAATCTTTACTTGATGTTTTCTAGGCCTTTAGCGTTTTGTAGTTGTTTAAAGTTTTATCACCGCATCACAATGTATTATGACTTCCCTTTTCACCATCCGACTCCTTTGGAAGCCATTATGGCGCCTGACAAGACTGCGCTGCCACAATATTCATATCTCTGACCGCCGCCGAGATCTATCGGGAAATGTGTGTGTGTGTGTGTGTGTGTGTGTGCGTGTGTGTGTGTATGTGTATGTGTGTGTGTGTGTGTGTGTGTGTGTGTGTGTGTGTGTGTGTGTGTGTGTGTCGGAAATGTAATAGAATACTGCCAGTGTAGAATGGTGGTATCAAGTTGGAAAAGTACTGCACGCTATGGACTGATTGATATTTGCATAGTACATGGATACATGGGTCAGTAACTGTAATGCATCGCAAATACGCGCATGAAGACACTCCTTTTCTCTGTTTTTCTCCCTCTTTTTTTTTCTCTCTCTCTCTCTCTTTTCTCGCGCTCTCTCTCTCTCTCCCACAAACCCTTTATGTCTCCCCTACTCTATTTCTCCTTCCATCCCTCTTTCACGTATGCATCAGCACTCACGAACATGACCTTACAATTATCTGTTGACATCATCCTTTAGTCCCGTATTATTATGCCAAATTGTATTTGAATACATTTTCTATTAGTTTAATATCTTAATTTGAAAAGAATTCCTATAGCAATGACGTGGGGGAAGGAACGTGTAGCTTATCTCTAATGTGAACAGCTAAGAAGAGCTGTTGTTCCAAAAATACGCATTAATACTCTGCTCACATTAATTTAATGATTTATACATTTTCCTATACATATTCATAGCCCCCTCAAATATCTTCTTAAGCTTCTGTATAGCCAAATTATTATTAAAATGTATTTTGTGACGTTTTAGTCGCCACCCAGCGTGGCTAATTTCTGGAGACTGTCCCACCTTAGGGCTCATGAGTGGTAGTGGGGTAGGGTGGTTTTGGGTATCTATCACCATCTTTTATAGTTACCACGTGTGCTATGGACGTGTAGCCAAGATATATTATTTTCGCTATTGTTTCTAAATATATCGTGATATATTCATTTAGTTCTCCTTGTGTTAGATGCGTCTCCTAAATTTCGATCTTCTAACATGTCCAATGTCTAATCTAATGGCAATAACGATAGATTTATGATAATAATGGTTTTTAATGTGTCATTATTACATATCCTATGGCTAAAATACAACTACTACAATTAGCAGCGTGCGACTGAATATGGATGTGGATACAGGACTGCCTCACAGTATTACCAGAGTGAGTGAAATATTCAAAACTTCTGTCCGCAGATAAAATGGATTAAGTTTGGTAATTATTCAATTGCTGTTGTGGCGTGACGATAAAGGAAGAGTAGCATTTAAGCATTCTCGGATCTGCTTATATCGTCAGATATGACGGCAAAGTCGGATGATGGTATAAGCCTGGCATGACACGTCATTATATTCTCATCATCAGGATGGACATATTTGCTTTGAAGTACCAACGTAGTGGCATGTGATCAAGGTGGACAATAGCACAGCTCTTAAGCTCTCATCTCGAGAGCGGGACCCGCAGCGCTGATTGGGAGACACATTAAATTGCCCGTCACATTTCTCATTTCTTGTCAGGAATAAGTCACCAAAACCCGTCACCTTCAATAGTCAATCGACCACAAGGCGATTATGAACAAGTATTTCAGATACGGTATTCCTCGTAACCATCTGCGAAACGGGCGGTATGAGAGGGAGAGGTTAATCTAGAATGGACGATAAAGACGGTTGTTGCAGTCATCATCGAGATATCGAGTCGGACTCGATGTTCTTTCATATGCTACATTCACGCACATTTGTTCAACGAAATTAATTAAAAGCCAGTAGCATTTTTGGACATGTAAATATAGCTTTATATTACTTTTAACAACGAAGAATTTCTATACGTATACTGACTCCATGTACTCTTCAAGAACTTGCAGACGCATTGGAAGAAGAATGGTACCAGGTTTCTCAAGATTCGAAATTTACTACAGAGCTTCCCCATAAAATATCTGCTGACACTTGATTTTTGTTGTTGAGTATAAACTGTGTGTGATTATACAGCTAATGGAGCTATGCTTCCAGGATGTTCGCTGCTGGATCGGCCACAATACACAGGAATATTCGTAGGACATTCAGTAGGGAACTCTACATCCGGTAGACAATAACTCGACCGAGAGTAGTTGTTAATTAATACTCTTCTCGATCACAACCTACCACCAGACTGTAGACGTATCATTGTCTTTACCATAGGATATATCTCTATTCAATCCTACACGAGGCACTTCCGTTTGGCAGTAGCAGTATGGAGGTTAAACAGAATCACGGAACTGATTAGGAAACTAAGTCCCACTTTTGGTGTGGTAAGCTACTAAACTGTGACATGAGTAAACTAAGTCTAAGGTGTTAAGTCTAACCTAAGCAGGAGTAGCCTACGAAATTGATTCAATTATTAGCATCTGAAAATCACCATCATCGTGAAACCTTTGAAAGAAATATTGAAATAGAGCTCTTGCGGAATAAATGCAGATTCACACAGACAAACAACATTATGTTGTCAGATTTGTTCTTAGTCTGTGGGGCACAGGAGACACTTTCTATATAACTAACTCTGGCATTGAAAACAGCTGAGTCTGCAGTAAACCGTCCTGTCATTTTATCCCCTGTTTTTCTAGTACTTTAAGCAAACGTTATTGCTGATGCTTTGGGTAAAAATGGCAATCTCTATTTATCTGGCTCGTAAAGAATCTACTCGATGCATTATACTAATTGATGGGCGTTCTGGTTATCAATATAATGGTGGATGTCGTAAGTTTTTCAATCAGCCCAATCTTGTAAAATATCAGCATTAGTGTATGTCTTTGCAAGATCGTTTTCTGACCCATACCGATGAAAGGTAAATTTCCATATTGAATAGTGTATGATGCATATTCGCTATTATATTCATATTGTTGTTCTATGCAACTACATAGCATGTCCCACACAATATAAACCCTTGCTAATAATGATTGCCACCCCTAAGCCAGTTTATAATACCACTCGAGCTACGATTATAGACTGTTAGGTACCCGGTGGTGCGAAAAGGTTAGTTAAGTGGCAAATATACTTGTATATATAACTTGTTATATTTAACGCACTTCTGCCGTAATGGGTAATATATATTTAAAAACTAAAACAATTCTTACAACACTGTTGCGGCGATAAAAAAACAAATCGCCTAGTCTATAATGGCCTTTACTTTCCATATTCGCCTGAATGTCTAAGATGGCGGTCGTCAATTCGACTTTGAATGTTCATTGTGACTGCAGATGATCTTGTTAAAATGCCCACACACACACCTGAGCCAGACGAAAAAAGCAATTGCAAAAGTGTTCTTTGGTAATTAGTTCTTAAAATAGTACCGACCGCCATGTTGGTATGTACTGAGATGCATATCTAGAATCGACCATGATCGATCGAACAAAGGAGCGGAAGGAATGGTGTGTATAGCATCATGGCCGGTGCCTCTGTCACCAGAATCCCTGTCAATGTCGTCTTGGTATTGAACGTTGTTTATTGGTTGTCTTTGTTTTGTGCCGTTTGATACTGACAGCAGCTCGTGTGTATATCCGACTCATGTTTATGTCCGGCATCATTAGTCCTGCTAACAATCATTAGTAAAGCTATGTATAGCTGATGATTAACTTGGATGAGTATGTGTCGACAGTAGGATTTAACATGCACGTATGAAATATGTGTTGTACAATATTAAAATCAAGCCGCCATTTTTTGTCCATTGGAAATCTGCAGATTATTTTTCACGAATATACAGTTTTCTCTTCATTATATTCAGGAATGTATCATTTTGAAATTGATCATTTGAGAATGTGTGGATTTGTACATTTATAACTGCAGTGTACCATCACTAAGACATTGAAACACATCTTGACTACAGTCAGGACCGAACTCGAGACTTCTGGCCCCCGTTTCACAACGGCCTCCTAACCATTTAGGAGGTCCTAAACCAGTCCTAAGAGTAGTCACCTCATAACAAGTGTTTCACAAGTCGTATCCGTTCTTAAATCGGCATCTAACTTAGGAGGTGATATACTGGGTCATAAAGTAAGGAGCTCCTATATTTAGGAGGCCGTCGTGAAACGGGGGCCTGGATACGAGTCCTATGCCTATGCCTTGCCACCTGAGCTATGCTGGCTACAAAGAAGGCAACCAAAATTCATCAATAATTTGAAAAAGTCATAGTAGCCAGCAACAGCACGTGCTTCTCAATCCAGTGGGAGAAAATGCATACTCACGAAGCGCGCGTGAAATATGTGCTGTATTTTTAAGTCAGATAACATCTTCGTAACAGTCAATTCGTGAAAAGCAAGGTCCTTGCCCCCAGCGGGGCTCGGACATTCTGTTTCACGAATCGTCTATTACTAGGATCTCATCCAATACGTATTTATATTTTCTGGAATTGTATTGGCCAAACATCGTCCGTGATAAATGAATTCATGCCTATTAACCATTGATAACCTCCCTGGAAATTTGCAATAGAAACCTTTTATTTTCTAATTGTGAAATTTGTGAAATTTTCTAATAGAAAATAATATCATCTATATTTTACTATAGGCCAACTAATAAGCCAATGACCTTTTCATGAAGAGGCTGGGTGTATTGTTTTGCATACCCTATGTATGAATGTGGTTGTTTGAGTTATAGCAAAACACATTTATGAAATCGGTATGAGATTGTAGACGGTGTCAATATACAGTTTCTCCCTACGGTAGTATACAGTTTGTGAATTGTGTAGGCTTTGGTAGCTAAATTAAATTACCAGGCCCCCGTTTCACAACGGCCTCCTAACTATTTAGGAGCTCCTAAACCAGTCCTAAACGTTGTCACCTCGTA
>JAUTBT010021973.1:7021-20761 GCA_032361225.1 Lepetodrilus schrolli
TCTCTCTGTGAGCTCTCTCTCTCTCTCTCACTCTCTCCCCTCTCTCTCACTCTCACTCTCTCTCTCTCTCTCTCTCTCTCTCTCTCTCTCTCTCTCTCTCTCTCTCTCTCACTTGATGTTGTCCTCTTTATTCTCGTGATTATGAAATACTCTATTCAATAGGTAGGTATATAAGATTCGTGTAAAACTGCGATACCCTTGCACTTCCAAGGTTCAATATTGCACGCACCTTGCTGCTGATGTCATAATGGGAGCGTGATCCCGTGAGAAAGCATCTGGAATACCGCTAAAAAGAACTAGCGTGGGAACCTGTGAAATTGCATCGTATATTACGTAAAACCAACTCAAGCATTTAGCTTTCTATCAGTCTGCGACTCAGTCGTAGAATGCCACAACCATAGCTCCAACCTTGGCACACCGTAGGCATATACAAATATATATAACATGTTTTCATTACCATTTGTTTTCCATAGTAGATTTGTATTACAAACAATCCATAAACATTACTGCTATATTATAATAACTATCTAAGATTATATTGACGAGGAAACTATTTTCTTGCAGGAGAGTTACCTGTTCTTTGCTTTACACAAGCACCAATGGCTAAAATCCTACCGCATACATCCGCTACCCATTAATTTCATTGGATTCACTCCCTGGGGTTTTGTTTGGGTTGTTTGATGAACGAGCTGAAAGAAGACCGTTAGATGGCGCTCACAGCGTCTTTAACAACAGTGAACGTTGCCAAGGTAAATAAACCCTTGAGGGTGGGATATTTATCTAGTCGTTCATCACGTAACGTCAATGTGTCAAAGTTCATTGAGAATGGGCGCCTTTGGCATAAAACAAGTTGATATAAAAGTTGTGGGTATATATTGTTATTGTAGTTAATGACATGCCAATAAAAGTAACATTATAAGAGGCTAATTAAATATATAATCTTTGATTGTTATACAATTAACAGATTAAATATAAAAACCATGATTGCTATTATTGTTATTATTGTTTTGTGAATATATTATTATTGGTAATAATATATGCTATATTAAAAATTAAAGAATAAAATTTGACAGAGGCAATGAAGAAACTAGTTAAAATGTGTTTAAATTAAACTTTTCATTGAAATTAAAATGGACGTTTACATATAGCACGAACATCATTCTGGATCCTGACAATATTTATGTACCATGGACAATCGTGTTTATGGACCATGGATAATTGTGTTCCCTGGCCATGGACAAGTGTGTTTATGGACCACGGACAATTGTGTTTATGGACTATAGGGACAATTGTGATTATGGAACATGGACAAGACTATTGTACAATCATATCTATGGACCGGGGACCAGGGGCAATCGTATTTATGGACCAGGGACAATCGTGGTTGTGGACAAGAGAATATCATGTTGATGGACCAGAGACAAGTCGCTCATATTTATGCGTCATGGACAATCGTGTTTAATGACCATGGACAAGTGTGTTTATGGACCAAGTATGCAATCATATTAATGGACCATGGACAATAATGTTTGTGGACCAAGGACAAGTGTGTTCATGGACCACAGACAATCGTGGTTGTGGACCAGAGAAAATCGTGTTTATGGACCAGAGACAAGTGTGTTATGGACCAAGTATGCAATCATATTTATGGATAAAGGACCATGGACAATCGTGTTTATGGACCAAGTATGCAATCATATTTATGGACAAGGGACAGGGACAACCGTGGTTGTGGAGCAGAGACAAGTGCACAAAAGCCAATCTATGGAAGAACTCACGGACATTCTTGAAGTAATTCCAGCATTCTTGTTCCATGGCGCGGAGACTTGATAATATGCGAGTCATTGGATTCCGGGGTCGTGTATATATGTAACATCTACAGTGTACGCGAGCAGCTAACTATATCACGGGAGACAAAGGAGATGCTAACTTACTGTATGTATACATACACGTATCAGGTTGCATGGGAACTTCCCGAGCAACAACGTATTACGCGATTTTGTTTTGGTCGGTACAAGTGCCAAGGGCGTAGTGATTTGATAACGGAGAAAAAAATGCGATGCCGAAAAGAATATTGCCATATGAAAAGAGTACAATTTAAAGGAGTTGTGTCTTGTTTGATCTTGTTTGTTTGTGGTCCATAATCACAATTGTGCATGTTTTATAATTGTATTTTATATTTTATATATTTAATTTTTAAATTATTTTATTATATTTTTTTATAAAACCAGTTTAACTTGAGTGTGAGTTTGCGGCGCATTAGACGTCTGCGAACTTAGTTGCTAATCTGGATTCATACGTGTCAGTCGTGGCGGATTAGTAGTCCAATAACGGGTTATTACGGGTTCTCTTCCCATCATAAACAGATCTCTGCGATGTCACTAAAAGTCCCAATGTTTAGCTCTTCACAATATATAACATATGAAGAACAGTCGCATTCGACAAATATACTAAACTGTGTAAAAAACGCAACGCCATAAGACGAAACGCGATAATATCTTAAGCTGTGTTCACACTAACACCACTTTCAAATCGAATTCCTCAAACCGATTTGAGAACATACATCCACACTCTCTCCAGCCGGTCTGAAATCGTTCAGTTTAAAGGCGAAATTATGTGTACGCATCTCTCTCTCTCTCTCTCTCTCTCTCTCTCTCTCTCTCTCTCACACACACACACACACGCACACACATACACTTACATACGCACGTGGCATTGTTGCCAAGCGGATATATTACTATCTCTACTAGAATGACGATGTCCACACGCACGCTCACACAATTTGGTTGGTCTTATTCATAGACTATAGCATTCATTGTTTGTCATTTGTATGGTTTTCATTTATTCCACATAATTAATAAATATGTCAATATTTAAGGTTTTACCACCTATACTATACACAGGTGTAATTATTTCCGGCATATTTATTAACTTGGTAGCCTAACAACATTCTGGCTAGGGATTTCCGTTCAATCCGAATCGACTGTCAAACCGGATTAAGATGTGGTGTGAGTAAACTGGTTTGAAAGTGGTTTGAAATGCATGTAGTGTAGATAGTTAATTCGGATCGAGTCATTCAAGTCGGTTTAAGGCCGTTTCAAACCGGTTTAGGACGCGAGTGTGAACACGGCTTTAGACTCGTGTTCCTCATTTCCGACAGTTGCAGGATATGTCAACACCGCCCGGAAATCTCGGACACGGAATTCGAGAAACGTAAGACTGAATCCAGAGAGGGTCAACCACGCACATTAGATAATAACTCTATATATGAATACACATCTGATATATGTTTTGTAATTATTAGTAATTCCAGATATCTCGTTTGGTAGCCAGATATATTAGTGGACAGTTCAGGACTGGTGCACCTAACAGGAGACACGCATGTGCAGTAGCTAGACCAAATTCACGTGACCGTCATGCGAGGATTAACCAATCATGTCAGTAGGTAACGGTGACAAGTTCCTGGCAAGAACAGTCCAGAGCCAGAGTATCTCAGAGTGGTATGTTCTTGACTTATATACTTGACCTACATATTTATAATATACTTAATGTTACTACTACTACTACTACTACTACTACTACTACTACTACTACTACTACTACTGTTACTATACTACTACTTTTACTACTACTACTACTACTTTTACTATACGACTACTACTACTACTACTAGTTACTATACTTCTACGATTATTACTACTACTACTACTTTTACTACTACTACTACTACGACTACTATTACTACTACTACTACTACTACTACTACTGTTACTATACTAATACTTTTACTACTACTACTACTTTTACTATACGACTACGACTACTACTACTACTACTACTACTTTTACTACTACTACTACCTTTAATATACTACTACGACTGCTACTACTACTACTACTACTACTACTAATAATAATAATAATATTGTTACTATACTACTACGACTACTACTACTACAAATACTAGTAGTAGTTTAGTACTAGTACTACACCCTGGCCTACTACAAATATAAAAATGTATGAATTTAATACGCGAATGTATATAAAACAGTTTATATTAAGATTAACCATGTAATAAAAACACAAAATAAATAAAAGTAGATAAATATGAAAAAAATATAACAAATAAGCAAAGATTATCATTTCATCACACGTCAATCACTACTGCAAGTACAGATACACTTTTCTGCACTTACCTCAATGACCGTTGACCCCATCGGTGTGCCATAAGAGCAGGCCACGTGCACTCGCACGTACAGGGAGAGGTTATCTCCCCTGACGTAACTAATCACTGATAAGTGCACACCGCTGGAAAGTATTTGATTATGTTAATATAGAGGTTATTAGTTGACGGCATCTCAAAGGTAAGGACAGTGTCAGTTTGAATCTAGGTTAAATAGATGGGTGGATACGATTATAAGTTAACTATCGTGACCCGGAATTCATGTTGTGTGGGGTTTACTACTCTTTTTTTTGTATGGTCACATTGACAACAGCAGTAAGTATTGTTTTAATTGAATTTAGTGATAAATATCAATAGACCTTTAGTTTTCCCACTTCCAACTTCAAATGCGAGAATTCCTGCGTATTACGTCAAATACATGTAACTCACGTGATATTTGACAGGCTTGCCCACGTTGAAGTGCAAGTGTAAACGTTCAGAAACGAATTTTCACAGTATGTAAGACGTGCATGGCAATGAAAACAGAATATCAAGTTGTTTTGGCAGAAGAAGTTTGTTGTTACAAGTCAGAATGAATCCCCATTGAGAAGAATGGCATGATAACGTATAACTCAACTCTAAATTGACTTTAAATAAAAAGAATGACGATTCGAATATTTGATATGCCTGAAACCATACTCTGGTATTTATTCCTGTGTCGTTGGAACCGTATATATAGTATAGAAAATAATATTATAAGGGCAAAATTCGTCGAGAAATTACTGTCATGTATGTAATCTACTACATATACTCTGCTAGTTTTTATCAAGCCTGTTGGAATGAGAAACATTTAATTGTCCATTCATGAAAATAAATTGAAAGAATTTCAATTTACTTAACGAGCAAAATAATGTTTTTCTAAAACATATATGTGTTTTCATTTGTGAATCATTTCACCGTACAGCATATTCTCAATGAAATTAATTATGGGCCAGCAGATATTTTCTTTTTTTTCTCTCTTTTTTAAAATTGGGGTTTAGAGTTGCTTTCAAGATTCTTTCACTTATATTACCACTTGTCAGTTTAGGACAGGAGGAAACCCGCAACATCCGTAGCACTGAATGTTGCAGTAAACCTGCGAGCACCGGCTGGTACTGACAAGGTAACTTTCGCGAACATTGATGGTGGGCTCCCGGAACGGGATTTGAACCTGGAACCTTTGGGGTGATACTAACTCCCGGGGTTGATACACAAGACTGGACAATACTCTACTTCCACGTATATGGACATGGTGCATGCAGTACATGTATATATTATTATTATGACCGATATTGCCAAGAACATGTCGATCATTTAGGCTTGATGCGGCTGATCTTCTTTGATTTGTCGTTTGTTTTGGGAGGAAACAGTGCCCCAGCAGCCAAGTGCCTGCCGTACAAACTGAAAACAAACACACAAACATTTGTTTAATCCTTTCCTTGATTCCTTGGTGTCGGGAACAAGTGTTGAGGTTTTTTAAAAGAAAGAACAAATTACAATTGCAGTTGATTTCACGTAAGAGTGAGAAAATAACTCAAGAAATTGACTATTCTAGCAATTTATTTCGGGTAAAGGTTTGAAAATTGATTTCAGGCAAAGGTTTGACAATAACTGAGAAAATGACAATTTTAGCAGTTGATTTCAGATAAAAACTGGTAAAGGTTTGAAAATAACTGAGAAAATGGCAATATTAGCAGCTGAATAAACCCAGAGGCGTGGTTTGAACTCACAATTTGTAGGTGTCGGATCTGATGTAGTCGAAGACATGCGACACTCCAACCTGAAACTGGTCCGCTATTGGTGTGACCCAAGGATTGTTCTCCGCCTTGAACACCTGCTTCATGCCCACAAGGTCAAGGTTACCTGAGAATATGGGGCAAAGGTTAAATTTGCCAGAAGACAGGTGGAAATATTATAGTTAAACAATAATTTCCATAAGTCAACAAATATGTCAGAACTTCGGAAAGAGGTGACAGTTGAAAGGTCAAGGTGGCCTGAGAATCATACGGTCAAGGTTACATGAGATGAGTCAAGCGATCACATCCACTAACCTTTAAAAATACATCATGTTGGGTTTTTATACAATTTATCAAGTATTACTTTCTAGATGTAA
Source organism: Lepetodrilus schrolli (assembly GCA_032361225.1). Classification (NCBI taxonomy): domain Eukaryota; kingdom Metazoa; phylum Mollusca; class Gastropoda; order Lepetellida; family Lepetodrilidae; genus Lepetodrilus; species Lepetodrilus schrolli. Next base: position 13,335 of record JAUTBT010021973.1, read on the forward strand.
TTGTTGCTTTATGCTGCTACACAATATTTTAAACCTTTGTCAGAAAAAGAGGATTGTGTGCCAACATGACAATCACATTTCATCAATATTCTAAAACCAGTCACCTAAAAATAATCATAATTAATGTTAATACAAAATAAATAAAAACTAGTGCTAGTTTTGCATTGAAGTGACACATCACAAAATTGTCAGAGAAGTGTCATAAAATATCTCACCGAGATCGGGTGGCAACACGGTGAGACGGTTGCCCTGGATGTGGAGCTCACGAAGACGGATGAGATCTCCCATCTCCTTAGGCAACATCACCAAATCGTTCTCTCGCAGAGACAGCTGCAACAGACAGCCAGCCATCAAGAAACCATAGAAACCAAGCAGGGCATGGGTACTAAGTAGGATGACATAGTGAACCTTTTTACAGTTTTATATTATTCAGAACTTAAAAAGTAGTTTGAAAGATTCAATTGAATTTAAGTAATAATAATCTGCCAGTCTTTCATCAGACCCTGATCAATGTTCTTCCATAGTGCCACCACTATAACTTGGACATCTTTGCCCAAAACAACAAAAAGTTGCATTACTGGTTCATGTCAGTCAGTGTTTGTCAGTGTTTAGAATTGTTTTCTGGTACTCTACTCTAGTCAATCAAACATTAAGATACACCTCAATAGAGATCCACATTGGACAACTGACAAACTGATGTTTATTCAAATTTTGAAAATTACTACAGCAATGACACTATCCTCAAACAGCCATGACTCAGAATGATCTATATAATGAATACTATCTATGTTTACCCGTATCTTATCTCATCTCATCTCATCTCATCTCATCTCATCTCATCATCTTATACTATCTATATTATGGAGTTGAGATGATGTTTAAATAAAGGAACCCTGATTGTAATGTTGGGAGGTGGCTTTATTGAAAGCTCAATGCTTCAGTAAGCAGTGGCCAGAGTCAAAATAGGGTGTGACCACCACGTGTAGCACTACATCTGACACAAACTCAAAACTAAACAACGGAATGTCGCCCTTGGGATGTGCCGCCATTCCTCTAGTAGAGCAATATACTTGTGTGTAGTCCCACCCCATACCATGATGCTGTCACCCCCTTATGTCATGCTGTCACCCCCATATGAGTCATACTGTCACCCTGTATGAGTCATGCTGTCACCCCATATGTCATGCTGTCACCCCCATATGATTCATGCTGTCACCTCATATGAGTCATGCTCTTACCCCCATATGATTCATGCTGGCACCCCCATATGTCATGCTGTCACACCCATGTCATGCTGTCACACCCATAAGTCATGCTGTCACCTCATATGTCATGCTGTCACCCTGTACGAGTCATGCTGTCACCCCCATATGTCATGCTGTCACCTCATATGAGTCATGCTGTCACACCCATATGACTCATGTTCTTGATTAGGGTTCCTGTATTTTGTGTGCTTAGTATACACTATACACTATACACTATACTGAGGTTGCGATGGTGCTACAGAGCCACTCACGATCTGCAGGTTCTTCAGTCTGCCAATCTCTGGGGGGACTGTTTCGAAGTCATTGTCTCCCAAATACAGAGCCCGGAGTGTATCTGGAACACAAATTTACAACCAGAGGTAGAGTGAATGTGTGTGAGAGAGTGAGTGAGAGTGAGTGAGAGTGAATGAGTGCATCTGTGAGTGTGAATGAGTGACTGAGTTAACATTGGAAGTGAGTGACTGTGTGAATGAATGAGTGTTTTGTTACACAGAAATAGTTCAAATTTCAATAAAAATTCCTATTTATAACATTTATTAACATAAAAAAAAAAGACTAAAGTACTAGAACCATCAATCTGCGTAAAGCAATATAATATAATTCTTTGGCAACATGTAAAATTCTTTGGCAACATGTAAAATTCTTTGGCAACATGTAAAATTCTTCATGTAAAATTCTTTGGCAACGTGTAAAATTCTTTGGCAACATGTAAAATTCTTTGGCAACATGTAAAATTCATAGTCGGCAAAAATGTGTTTTAAGGTTGAATCCTCAATTAAAGGTACACTCCACACCCAAACAGTAAACCACACCACAGGGAGTTTTGCTTTTCTAACTCACCCAAACAGAAGAAGTTTGCAGGGAGACTACTCTCATTTAGGTTGTTGTACGTTACATCTAGAACTTCCAGAGCAGGGAAAGCACCAAATCCCCGAGGCAAGGCATTCAGCTTGTTCATCCTGCAATAGTAATCAGACATGGCAAAAGTAATCACACGTGGCAACAGACTATTGTAAATTCAGCGGAAAACGCGCCCATATCCAGTGCAAATAAATCGACCCTTGGACAAATAATTAAGCGGATTTCCACAGAAAATTGCCATTCCGAGTAATATTAGCAGTCAGGAGGAAGCTAGTCCCATACTTCAGACACAAATATCTGTACATGACGTTCCATCCTCAATACACAGACATTAACTGCTCTTTTATGCACTACATCCTACTCCCTAGGCAATACCTGTATATGCTAAATCCGACGCCCTTTTCTAAAGATTGTGTAATGTGTATTGTGTAATCTGTAAAAATAATCTAAAATTGTAGACCAGTCTCTACAATCCATGGGGGATAACTCAGTTCATGGAACATTTTCCTTAATGAACCATGTAGATTTAATAGGTCTCCAATTGGCTCAATTTTTCACAAGTGAGTTATTATTTTATGCCACAGCTATAATTTTAACATCGACATGATTAGGCCAAAATGGTGTCAAATCAAGGGTCCTTGATTGCATAGGGCCAGAATGATTAAAGAGGCTTGTTTTAGCTGATACTAGTGTTCATTTTTAAGCAATTCCTTGGGGTTTTCTTTGTTTTGTTTTTTTGTTTAATTGCCAACTTTGGGCAGGAGGAAACCAGCAACAACCGTAGTGCTGAATGTTGCAGTAAATCTGCGAGCACCGGCTGGTACTGACAAGAACAAGGATGATAACTGCATTGCCACTCTACAGACAGCGCATCCTATCGACACCGCATCAGAAATGTAACTTTTGTGAACATTGATGCCAGGCCCCTGGGGCGTCGGGACTTCAACCTGGAATCTTTGGCTCCAAAGTTCAATGTTCTACCATTGCCCTACTACCTGCCCTACAATTCCTTCTGTAAGGAATACTGTGCTAAAATATTCAGCAAAATGCAAACATTACACAATAACATTGCATTGACGCAGAAATCAGATATATCCAACATGGCAAACATCAGAGAATAATGTTAATATAGAACAGTGAGTGAGTGAAGTAATGTTTTACATCACAGCGGGAATCTTTCACCCATACGTGACGATTTATAGAACAGGGATGAGAATATGAAAGTGTTTTCAATTGAAACAGCCAGGATCCAGAGGCAGCGGGCTAAGGCCAGGTTAGGAGATCAGGTTAGGAGATCGACCCCAGAGATCGACCCCGGAGCCTCAAAAAGCGCAGATCTGTGGAAGATTCTCATCCCTTCATAGCAGATCTGGAACATCTCTAGAATGTCCAGAACACATCGAGAACAGATTCAGAGCTCACCCAACATTCAGGATCTTCAGCTTTGGCATTGTGCTGAGAGTTGTCGGAAGCTCCTGAAAATATCAGTGCAAATAGGTTATCACAACTTGTAAACAATCCCAGTGCAACATATTATCTTTGCCCCGAACCTAATTTAGTAAACTTTACAGACATTGTTTATGCACAGCAGCTGTTACTTACCTCCAAACAATTGTTGAACAGATTGAGGATTTCAAGGTTGAAGAAATCAGCAATATTTGAAGGAAGGCCTGAAAGAAATGAACACAAACATGTTCTAAAGTGTTTTATCATAAAACTGCTGTATATAAGTGGCAAAATGACTTGCCCCATGAACATACGTACAATACCACTTCATATGTCTTTGTTATTATTAAATGAGAGAGGGGATAAATTCCCACAACCTCCCACAAAAAAATGCCTACAAGTCGGCAGAAAGCCTCAAATTAAATCATTAATGTTGCTGTGGACAGGTTGCTTTCAGTTTGGACGAGGATACAGTAAATAGCAGATAGGACAGGGCTTGACATTAACGACTGTCCGATCGTCCAGGACAACTGAAAGCTGCATTCGGACAAGGAAATACTGACACGAACTTGTCCGATCGGAAAACCCAATTTTCTGACCAAGTTAAGTCATAAATTGATATTTCCTTCATGTATTACAAAGTTTTACCGACTGTCGGACATCTTTGTGGTTTTGTAAACAACATAGCATGTTTAACCAATGAACACGCTTGTTGTAAATTACAGTAGGCAGCGCTGTAAATATGGCCGCAGGTGGAGATCATGCCGCCCTCTATTTAGCCAATTTGCTTGTTGGGGATAAGGGCAGGATTAGGATTAGCACAGACATATAGATTTGAATCAAACAACTACATAATCATTGTTTTTGCTATGACAACTCTTTTATTCACGGAACTATCCAGGCTGTTCCATCAGCTGTCCTGTAACTTCCGATAGATAATGGCCATTCTGATCAAAACAGCACATTGCTGAATTAATAACTACGGAGTAATTACTGGGAAAATGGTCACAAAATTAATTTATCTGGTTGCAAAATTGAAACCTATATGTCTGTTAAATGTGAAATACATTTAACAAACTAAATTCGGCCAAATATTGTGATAAAAGTGACGGGGACCGTGAACTCCACCTTTATCAAAATGTTTCTATTAAAAAGCAGGTAAATTGATATTTCAGAAAGGTGAAAGGGACCCCCAAGTTGCCCTATCGGACAGCCAAGACAACAACTATTGTTGTAGATTTGCAATGGTAATTATTCCATACTTGCGATTCTGTTGTGACTGGCCGTGATTCGAGTCAGGTGAGTTAAATGCACTGAAAATGAAAACAAGCCATACATGATACAATGCATAGAATAGAGAGTACCAAATTACTACAACTTTACATGCACATCAGTATTAAACATGCGGGAAAATGAAGATTCATGTTCCATACGTAAGTTCAATAGTGTGTATATTACATAAATGCACTTGTATGGTACAAACATTGGTACCATTATGGAGATTGAGGTGGGTCCCAGACGTTTCGCCCCCTGTAACTTGCACCCCCACCTGGGACGATTCGCCCCGACCTATTTTTTTTGGAAGGACGTTTCGCCCCCATCTATTTTTTATTATAGAAATGGTGATGTAGAACACTGACAAATAGATGATAATGATGATGAATAATTGAATAAATGTTTGTGAAGTAATATTTCTGTTGTACTTCTACTTTGTGGAATGTTCACTTGGTGAAATGTGTTTATTTGCTTTTGATGAATTTATACAAATAATAAATACTTTTGACTGAAACTGTTGACTTTTATCACAATTTTGCTAACGGAGATCACAGTTTTAATAACAGAGAAAAATATGACATGAAAATAGGTGACACTTGCGAACTGCATAATGTAGGTCAAATCAAATTGTCTCCTTCTGGTACACTGCAGATGAATTATTCCAGATTGTTGAAAATTAGCATCCATAAATTGTTTTAACTCAAACTCTTGAACTTTTTCACAAATTTACTAACACTAACAGCTAAATATATGTAACATGAATAATGATTGGGGGCACAATGTCATACAGTCATTGAGGTTACCAGCTGGTTACTATATCATAATTCCTCATGTTCATATTGCCCTTTTTAAAAGATTTATATATAAACTGGTTATATATAAACTGGCGTACAGTTACAGTAAGTAAATCTATATTTATCTTTTATTTATTACACTAATGTCTAGTGTACCATATCATTGCTATATATTGTGCCTATTGTATAATGCAAGTTATAGCACCATGGCTGAAGAGATATATCCCAGGATATTCTATATTTTACAGCTGTTGACATTTTTTTTTTCCATGATAAATGTAAATATATTTCACCTGGTGAGGTGAATCTGAGTTGCCATTTCATAAACTAATGTCCGAAATGTGTAATAGTTAAACTATTTATAAATTACATGCAACATAGCTTGATCTAGTTATAGGCAGATTATGCCAGATAGCTTGTTCTAGCAATAATAGCTAAAATGAGCTATTGTAGCTCGATCTGTCATTTTCCCCAACCAGGTTAACATTACTGATTTAAGAAAATTGAAATTATTTGAACTATTTTGTGGTTTATTTGTGTTCCGGAATATTGACAGAGAATTTCTAAAGAATATCCGAATTATGTTCCAACTTGATATAATCTGTAGACATTTTCCTGTTTACCACGGAAACTGGTATACGTCATTTCCATACTGCCGCAGTGACTTCTTAGGGCGGTGTATTATTAAATAGCGTGGAAATAGCAGTATTTTGTGATAAAATGACGAGGAAGTGAATCTCCTTTGCGCTTAACATTAGAATTTAGATACAATCGTCAACAGACCGCGTGCAGGTCGCTTTGAACGTCAATACCACGAAAACCCGTAACGATGGTTATTTACTCACAGAGACCTGGAACGTCAACGCCCAACTGCACGATGCCTCGATCAACCAAGTCTAGCTCGGGATCTTTCTTGTCTCGATTTTCCTCTATCAACCTCTTCAGTTGTTTCGACATCTTGTGAAATTGCTAAATGACCAAAAACTTGTATTTTCAGTCAAAGCGTTGACGATGTACAAACATTTCCTTCTTTGGTCATAGACCGGAAGAGGGTTATCGCTAAAACTTTCGAAGAACACTGTTTATCGAGTATTAATGCCTTATTGACTAATACTATACTATACTTTCCTAGTTGCAGCGATAAGTTCTTTGCGCGCGTTATTACTTTGTAGTTTTTAATAGTCATCTAATCTAATATCATGCTAATTATTACATTCAGCATACACATTATACTAATAACTATCGATAATCGATTAAAAACAAACTTAGTCTGATACGCGGATTGGTGTGAAATAGTCTATGCACTGATAGATGTGAAGGAATTAATTATATCTACATGGGATGTTTTCAAATATTGAGGAAAGTATTGCTACGTACTTTTCTATATACATGACGAAATCCTTCTCCCAACTGCTCCATTGATTTAATAGCACTAATAATGAAAGATAAAGTGTTGCTACAAATAACAACCCGAACAAATAAATGTTATGTGTAGTGGTCATTCACCTAGGTATACGATCTATCGTTATTCATAAGAATCAGTGGTTGGCACTCATTATTAAGGTCTGGTGCAGTGTTTCAATCGGTGATCTCTTTGTTGTTTACATTTTGCGAACGGCCGTCCGCAATTACTCCTACAAGTTGCTTCAAAACTCGGTAGATAATTGTTAATTGTTTTAAACAAAATATATGTACTGTATTAATGGCAATTTTCTAGTTGTGTGGTGCCGTTAGAATTCCTTCGTCCATTCTCAGTAAGCCCACACGGTAAAATACCTACTCATTG
>JAUTBT010021984.1:0-20760 GCA_032361225.1 Lepetodrilus schrolli
CTTTCGCGAACATTGATGCTGGGCCCCCGGGGCGGGATTTGAACCTGGAACCTTGGCTCTGAAGTCCAACTGTTCTACCACTGCGCTACAACCTGCCCCCCGAGAAAATAGTAAAACAAATTAGAATTTTTGTTTCTCACAAGTATCATACAGCTGACTCACCATAATATATAACTTGACTTTCTGGCAAACTTGACAAACAAATTTAAAGCAAATGAAGACAAAATGGAAAAACAAATTTAGACAAACCTTGAACAAATTTCACATAACACAGATCACATCCCTGGAATTGGTGCAAACAGGTATCGTAAACAAACCAACATGAAACACCTGACAGAGAAAAAGGGTTAATTTTAGTGTCAATACCAAATTACCCCAATTGTCAGGTTAGATGTAGTAAACAACAACAATGTCATGATGTACATTCAATCAAATGAATTCATTTATTCTGTGTTCTTTATCAATTCAGACGTAGGAAATATTTTGGTAAATATATTAATAAGGAATTCTGACAATTGAAAAACATACAGAATATAGTAGCATTGCATGGTGTGTTAACTGCAAAGCCTATATAAAGCATTATAATGCATGTAGCATTTGACTGGTTAACATATTAAAAAGAACATTTGATCCTTATCTCTACAAACTTGATATACTGTTCTAAATGGGGATTTTCAGACATATGTGAATAATTTATAAGAAACAATAATGATCAATAGGAAGTATATGAATGCAATTTTACACCTGTTGTCTAAAGCATCAACTTTTACATATGGTTTCGTAATAATTCATCATCGGTAGTGTCACTATTCATCAATAATTTGTACAAAGGAAATATGCATGAATCATATTGCATCTACAAAGTAATATTGAGTCTCAAAAAGCAACCGACTCATTTTTACTTAATCATGAGTATTTGATATATGGAAAGCCTCCAGCTGAAATATAAATAGCAGTGTTCAATTCAGGAACCAGTTGAAGAGGTGGAGGTCCCCATCACTATTCTGATAGGGGGGTGGGGGGTATGGTGCACTCAACCTTGGCCGCAAAGCATTTAAGTAATCTAGAGGGTTCCAAGACTGAAGGGCACACAGGACTGAATCATTATAATAAAATGTTATACCATCTTAGGCATCTATCTATATAATATTATATGATTTAACATATTATACTTATTCAAAATCCTGTGGTTGCCACACCCGACCTTTTTGCATTTTGAATTCACACCCTAAAACATGTGTTATTGTTCGAACCATTTGAAACTGGCCTTGAGTCGCGTAGGCATTGTGAACTATTCGATCGGAAGATACCATTGTTTTAGATAGTTAATATTGATATTCTAGAAAGCAATCTAATAATGTCTGTTTAATTTTACAGTTTGACTAGAGTACGTTTCATGCATTAACAGATAATATATTTCATCGATAAAACTTTATTTTTGCCGATAAGTATTGGACTTACTGTATTAAAAATAATAAGATATAGATCTATATGCAGTCCACTACCATCAACAAGCAGATAATGTTACCATATTGAACACGACATGGACGAATACAACCAAGGGGAGTAACCGAAGATGCGTTTCACTAGTTAAACTTTATTATCTGATGAACCTGAATACCACTGGCTCAAATAGCGTCATTAGGTTGGATCACTTCAGGTCCGGTTACACTTTTGCTGAATTCTAACACAAAATAATATTACCACGATTAGAACTTTAATGTTATTTTAATAAAATTTTACAGAGGTCGCCCAGCACCAAACTGCATGCGGTGACTAGAGTCCAAAATGCGCGACTTCTGCCCAAGAAAATATAATTTGCGCAATTCACGCATCCTGGATTGAACATTACACAAGGATGAGTGAGTGAGTTGTTGTTTTACGTTGCAGCAGACACAAGGAAGAAACCATATTGACATATTTTTAGTCAGCAGGCATGAAAACCTTGTTTAAAATAATGAAATAACTGGACAGTTAGCAAATTAGAATTAGAAAATGCTGCGAAATACACAATAGAATTACGATTCATTGATAAGAAAATATCTTTAAATTGTTTACTTTAATATTTATTAGAGTAGAAAAAGATGAATTGGCCAGCTGAAGATCAATGCAGAAGCAATATCAGCCAGCTAGTGAGATTGAAAAGCAAAGACAATAATTTCTTGCGCATAGCACATGGGCATTACTTTAACTCTTTCCATGCTGAAGGCAACCAGAGATGCCCTAAAGAGCAGTGTTTGCGCCTTATCCAGCAGGGAGAGGGTTAAAGAAAAGGATTGTGTTCGAGGTGATGGAAAACAAAACAAAAACAACAAAGGTCATCATCACTGGTGCGATTAAAAACTTGTTCTTTGCCACCAACTCTGCCTTAACCCTCTCACTGCTGGATTAGACACAGGTACAGCTCTTTATGGCATCTCCAGTTGCCTTCAACAAGGGAGAGGGTTAAATGAAGACAAAGCAATACAATCAGCGAATCACGAGACTACTCAATGTGATATTCTGTGGGCTATATATTGGTGTGGGCTATCTGTCAATATGTTTTTCTAAATTGACGGGCAGCTATATGGTGTAGCAGGCCATATGCAGGAAATTACGGTGTACTGTAAAACGGGTATCATTCGCGTGTCAGTAATTTTCACGAAATTCACCATCTGTATTTGATTGTGAATTTAAGATTATACTAGTTGAAGTAGTACATAGTTTTATAGAATGAGGACCCACTCTCTGCCCAGGCCGAGACTCGTTGACAGTTATCAAAACACGTTCCTTGTTTTGTTTGCTTGGATTGTATTATGTAAGAATACCCTAAAATGTAGGGTCATTTAATCATGGTCATTTGGCAGCCGATAGTCGGCGAATGCATTGAAATGGCACATGTAAACGTTATGATGTCACATCTGTTTCAAGTAAAAGACGGGAAACTAAGACTAAAATCCTGAATATGAGAACAAAAACAATCTTAATGCAAATGACACATCGGCTCATCAGTACTAAATAATACTAGTTCTGCTGACACAGATCTAATCACTGGAGAAGTATTACCAGTTAAAAATGGACAGGGCTAATTACTGTTGAACCACAGATTTTAACAGATTAGTCTGTGATCAGGATCCAAGGTTTGTGAACTCTTTAAATGACGAACAAACAAAGAATTTTTTTTTAAATAATAGGACAATGTGAATTTTACAAATTGCGAATAAGTTTTTTCATTTAAATTTTACAGAATCGTGAAAATTGCTAGCCACTAAATAAAACCATTTTACAGTATTGCAGAGCTACCAGAGAGACTGCAATATTTTTTGTAGTGTTATTTAAATTCCCCCCTGCTTTGTGTGGAATATTCAGACAATAGAGAGGATAAATAATCACAATACCATCACCACCTATTTGTGCTTCCTCCACAACAAGTAGCATTCTAGTGTTAACAATGACAACACGTACATTGATGACACGATTGGAGTACAAAGTGGACAAATACTCCAACATGCTGTAGCTATCGAAATAATTGTGCCTAGCTGTACTTCCAAACCTTTCACGGCTGTGTAAAATATACGTCTCATTTTCTGAGCAATAATTTGATTTGGAGTATCAATGGACAAAAATTATGATTTAAAAAAAAAAAAAGAAGCAATTCTATTAAAAAATATTATTAGTGAAAAATATATATTTTATATATAATGATTACGGCATGAATATAATAAACATTTACTTTGGTTAGCAGCTCGGCAATGGTCTTAGAACTAGTTCTATTGTGATATTAATTAATTGGGTCTTTTTTAATTGGTACTATTTGGACACAATACTGCAAATACTCCATACATCAACCTATTGTTATATCTAACACAAAACGTTTGGTTACACATATTGTCAACATGTTGTAACATTATTCTTTACCAAAAGTTTCATACATTTTTATACCTATCATATTATTATACGTTTGCTTTACAACTACTGTTCCACCTGCTGTAATTTGAACTTACAGATCCACCAACTGTAATTACCATAATAATTCGAACAGGAGAAAATAATTAAATTTATAGCTGTTCGAATTATTAGAAAAATACAAACATTTGAAATGATCTGTGTACATATAATTAGGGGCAACCAAATTAAAGTACAAAATATGGCTGTAAATGAAATGGTAAATAAATGACGGATGTAAAAAAACTATGTTTTAAAATTGTTTTGAAAATAATTATTGTTTGAATAATTAGAAAATTATGATTAAAAAAAAATTGGTCGTGTCCATGTTTTTAGGTCTGGAAATTTATTATTTTCAGCGATTAATTTAGGTGTTTGAACTATTAGAGGGTTCGAGTTATTAGGGTAATTACAGTATTCCTGCATCTGTTATTACTCTCCTATGAGTTTATCAGGCAAAGGTAAAAACGTAATAATGTAACAACAGAATTATTAATAAATATCTGTTAAGGGATGACAGACATAAAAACAAAAGTATCTCATGATTTATGCAATCAACAGACCCATTATGCAAAAGGAGACAGTAGTATTCCTCAGTTAGCCAATTGTATATAAGAGTTATCTTCCTTGTGTAGTTATCTCCCCTTACCCGCTGCACGGCACTGGACGAGGACACAGTGATTTTCTCCATCCAGTCCCTCATGTCAGCTTCTGTCTCACAGGCCACCTCTAATGGCTGACTCTGGAACCGACTGAAGATCTTAAAGGCAAAATTCCTACCTCGTCCCGTAGAAACCTCTGAAAAAGAAAAAAAAGCAACTGTTAATTTAACCTTCTTCCTGATAAAGTCAACTTCACATGCCCTATAGAGCATAGATTCCAGTTATTTCAGTAGGGTGTTAATTCATGATATTATTTATAATAGCTAGGTCTATCACCCTTTTTAAAAGAAAATAATAATAATTGTTTTCTAGATTTTTTTTTGTTTTAGCTTTTTAGCAATATTTAGAATCTGCTTAACATTTGCTAGACAGCACACATGACATTTTTTTCTTGTGAAATGAACCCTATTTTGGAAGTATCTGTGTAACCGCATTTTCTAAGAATGACTCCAAATCCAAGGGAAGTAACTGTCATCGACAATGGAGACATTAACACACAACCCCTGCTCTCTGTAGTACGTGCCTGTCATACACCCTTGCACGTCTATGGATCCCTGCTGTAGTGATCCCAGGGGAGCAGAATCTGCCGAGTCATTATCCGAGTCCAACTCTTCCACGTAGTTGGCAGGAAACCAGTGTTGCTTCTTTGTGTTGTAATCTCCACGCCACCTGGAGGCAAAGAAAAGCAGTCAGCTCATCAATACACCCAGTGTTAAAGGGACTTGAACAGATTGTGGAAGGGAAGGCAAAAATAGTTTAATTTATAATGTTGGTTTTATACTTTTAATTGGGGATTAGAGCAGGAGGAAACCCATAAAATTCTTAGCGCTGCGAGCATTGGCGGGTATTGACAGACCAAGGATAACTGCATTGCCACTCTACAGACAGAGCATCCTATCAATATCGTCAGAAGTAACTTTCACGAACATTGATCCCAAGCTCCCGGGCCGAGATTTGAAATTGGAACCTTCGGCTCTGAAGTCCAACGTTCTACCACTGTGCTAACACCCTCCCCGTAGGGCCATGATAATTAAACGTGAACTCTCACCATCCCCCATCCTGCTTTGTGACGTTTGTAATGATGGCCTCCTTCACAAAGGATAATTCATCGGCACGGTTGGCTGAATAGTCGTGAAGAGCTTTCACTCGCAGCTAATGAAAAGTACAACAAATAAATACAAATTCATATTCAATCAATAATATGATCCATGACTACATTCCATGGTCAACTATGGCCCCCCCCTAAAAAAATATATAATTTAAATTTCATTCAATTAATTTTCTTTATAAATATGGTAAAACTACACACAACCATGATGAAGACAAAGTAATTACCTTTGCATTGATTAATTAAACAAATTAAAATTAACCTTTTAACTTATATCTCTACCAACTTGATGTAATCAATGGTAGCAACTATTAAATTACTCATCATACAAAATCAAATACAATAATACACAATTAGATCATTTAGGTAGGTTACATGACCAGATACAAATTCAATAATAGTACATATATAATAATCCAAATTGATTAATTATTAGTCACAGAAATACTAATATTGTTGCATGTTATATTGGCTGAAGACATGCATGGGAGACATTGCTAAAATAATGTTATGGCCACAAGTCTTAATTTCTGGCAACCCAAAGCAGTGAAAGCTGTTCTGAACAGCAGTGCACAAGTCAAAACAAAAAAGAAAAGAGAAAAGCTTATCAGTATATGAGTAAATAACATTCAAATAAGAGCAAGATGCAACACGTTTAAAAAGACTATATATGGTCACATTGCAAAATATGATTATCTCCCCTTATATTTTTGGTGAAAAAATAGCAAAATAGATTCTTGAGATATCAGACAGTAAATAATAGTACTGTTGTTACTTAGAATCCAAACAATCATCACTATAAAAGTACGCATAAATATCAGTTGGGGTAAATTTGCATGACAATGTTGAATTCTGTCATACCAATCGCTCTATTATGAGTAAATGAAAATTGGGTGCACCTCAACCAAAATAAATGGACTTCAATAAATATAGTAAACTAAAAAGGTAAGAAACTCATTTTTGCCGACAAAAGCATTGTTTCTGTCTTACCCCGTAGGTTTTACTAGTAGGGAAGAAGTGTAGCACAAAGATTATACCGAAATATATTCAGTAATTCAAAAGTCATCATTACCATATCTGAGTTTTACTACATTATAAAGGAATTACGTTTGTATCAATAAATCAATTGGAGGATAAATATGACCAATTACATTATTATTATTGTTTTACGTCGCAGCGGGAATATCTCACCCATAGGCGACGACGACCAATTACACTTCAGTAAAATATTTAGACATTTCTAATATTAAAAGATTTTTCTATATTTTTCCTTTCTGAGAAAATCACATTTCTAGTATTGAAAGATTATTATTTTTTCTCTAATTAATGTTTATAAATTTATAAATCTTTCTATATTTTCTTTTTCAGAATCCAATTATTATGTTTTTTTTCAACGGATAATGGCCTTACCTTTGACCAAGTGCAATTTGGTAGGTGGTAAACCCATGAGTCATAAACATCAGTGTAGTCAGCTGCCTACAAAAGCAGTCAACATATAAGCAGCTATCTAAAAGCCAAGAAATGTTAATCAAGAACCACACAGAAGGGCACACCTCTACCATATAAAAAAACAACAACAAACCCATGCAAACAGTAAAACTACATAGCATAAGACTATGATGGATTAGTTAGTAAATCAGTGAACTATTGACTATGTAGGATCACACAGGATGATAATAGCCAGGAGAGGGAAAATTGGTATCTATAAATTCACAATCTATAAATTCACAATCTATAAATTCACAATCTATAAATTCAGAAATCGAAATAATGCCCACCAACATGACTGGAAACTTTTGTTAAAGGCTCGGTTTTGCAGATATTTAAAACAGATTTTATTATTTGCATGGATAATTTACCTTTCTGGATGGATTCGTTTTCTAGCAAGTTTCCACCAAAAATGTTGACTATTGAATGGATAATCAAATTCTTGTGATATTTTGGAACATTTTTGAGAATATTTCACTGATTATTGAAAACTAAGCCACGAAATTTGTACACAAACTAATGAAATACCTTAGTGTTACAGGCATAGACACTATCCAGTATACTATTACCACATGCTAAAATTAGTCCAAACTATGATTAGATAAAAAGTGAGAAAATAAATCAAATGTTAATAGCAAACTAAAACTATGTCTTCAATGGGGTTTGTTCATGCCTTTTAAGAAAAGAAGTTCATGCAAATCGTTTCCAATAATCCAGATAAACTGAACAAATGAATTCAAAACCCCATTTTAGATTGCATTAACCTTCTTCCTGCCAGACAACTGGGGATGCCCCAAACCTGACTTGTGATTTATCCCGCAGGGAAAGGGTTAAAAACATAAAACAAAATGACAAGTCGAGCTGTAATAAGTTAGACATTCAAGTTATTTGTGGATCAAAGCCAGCATAGCACAAAGCAAAGACAGAGTGTGTCACACAACCAACATCTAGACGGGTCACAGACACCAGTTACCTTGGTTGTGAAATCGTTAGGATTGATATATAAATCGGGGCTACCATATATCCCTGTGTCGTCGGGTGCCTGAAAAGGGGAAGTCACTCTAAACATATATGCTGTTGCCCTGTGTTGTGTAATGATATCCTTTCCAAGCATAAAAAAAAAATAAAAATATTATAATCTTTCACAAATATCCAGTCTTCTGTCCATTATCTTTCAGGAATGTACAATTTTGAAATTCATTATTTGAGATTGCATTGAAGTATACCATTCAAACTGCAGTGTACCACTACTAGCACATTGTAAAATATCTTGACTACAGTCAGGATCGAACTCGAGCGTAGGCTATGAGGCCATGAGCTATGCAGGTTACAAAGAAGTCAACCCAAATTCATCCAGTCTTTTGAAACAGTCACAGTAGCCAGCAACGTGTCACAGTAGTGCATGGAACAGGAGATATGCCTGCCAATCCTACCATACAACAGGCATGCTCAGAATCGCACGTGAAATGCTTGCAGTATGTTAATTCAGATAACATCCTTGTAACAGTCAAATTATCCTGCATTTAGGGATAATCTCTATGTATTCGACTCGCTGACTACACCTTGAGCATAATGCCAGAAGCAGTTACTGTGCTATAATCATACATAAACAGATACTAAATATTAACAAAAAGGGCATTACTATCGTATTGATACATATATTGCCCTGTACCGGTATCTTGTACATGTGTCAACGACCAGTACAACTCGGTGTATATTGATCCAGCCCTATGGTATGGGTCTCTGTGCAGGGATGTTCACAAAGCAAAACACCCACCATGTCCAGCCTCTCGACAACCTCGTGGTTGACAGCATGCTTCAACTTCATCTTCTTGTACAGTGCATTCCTTTCGTAGTAACACACGAGTTCCACCAAACTCTCAAACTGGGCATTGCCTATCAGGAAGAGTCGTCCCTCCTGCTTGATACGACAGTGCTTGATCTTACCCTCGGCTCTGAAATACAGATGCAGTGTGAGTGCTCATCAGGAAATGCCTGCAGTATTGGTCCAAATGGACGTATTTTAAATTATTTTTTAAATAATTTTTTTATTGGAGCCACTTTCAAGATTCTTTCACTTATATCACGGCTTGTCAGTTTTTGAAAATTAATTTAATTATTTTTTTTATTGGAGCCGTTTTCAAGATTCTTTCACTTATATCATGGCTTGTCAGTTTAGGGCAGGAGGAAAACCCGCAACATCTGTAGCGGTGAATGTTGCAGTAATCCTGAGTGCACTGGCTGGTACTGACAAGACTGCATTGCCATAGTACTGTCTGTACTGTTTGCGCATCCTATCATGATCGTGTCAGAAAGGTAACTTTCACGCACTGATGCCAGGCTCCTGGAAAGTGATTTGAACCTGGGGCCCTTGGCCCCCAAGCAACATTCTACCATTGTGCTACCATCTACCAATTTATTTTTTTAGTTTGGATGCATATTTTCCTAATCTGATGCACTAATAGTTTCCTGTTGAGTGCACAGAGTGAGTGACTATGGACACAAACCCAATTTAAAAAAAGAAAAAAAGAAAAAAAAAGAATGCCAAACTTTCAGACTAATCAGACAAAGGGACATAACTCTATTATTACTTACCTGAATGATATAGCGTATGAATACTGGTCAGTGCCACTGTGCCTCACAAGGAAGGAGCCGTCGTACGGCATCCTCTTCAAGAGGTCCTCCGCCTCTGCTCGACTCATGTTCTCGTGGTACCAGCTGCAGTGCAATCAATTCTGTCATCTAGTATTTCTAATTTGCCACTTTCTTAGTATATAACCATCAACAAGTCTCTGATTGTCTTGCAGTATACTGTATACTGTATACATAGTGTGTCAAATATGACTTCAAAAAACATTTCTTGATGTTTCTAATATAATAATAATAATAATAATAATAATAATCCTAATTCTAAAATATAAAATAATGAATTTTAAAATAAATAATTCTAAAAAATTAACTTCAATAAAATAAAACAATTTAATTTGAAAGCAATTTGCACATTGATTTAACACATGAAAGTAGAGTGAGTTAATAATGATAACATTACATATATAACGTGCTACCCTCCAGGAACTATATGTATATACTCAGAGCCCTACAAAGACCTGGCCCTGAGACTACGAAAATGAGTACGATTTCATGTTTAACCCTCTCCCTGCTGGATTAGGCACAGACACAACTCTTTAGGGCATCTCCAGTTGCCTTCAGCATGGAGAGAGTTAAGCTGAAATTTTACATGGGGATTGGTGAGCAAAACCTCGAGTTGAGCATGAGTTTGTAAAGATTATCTCTAAATGCATGATATAGATAATATCTACGTACTCTTTCCCCTCGTGCGACTGCGGCTGTGGGACTGGTTCTTTAAGGATCATGGTGAAGTCGGAGCTGCGTAGGGGAAACTGTCGGTAGTGAGTGATCAGGCTGTACAGAGAGTCAAAGGTCACCGCGTCAATCAGGTAGTACTTGACCTGTCCTCGTTCCTGTCGAGATCGGATCCTGCAGTGGTTGACTTTGCCCTGACGCCTGGTAGAGAGTGGATGCGAGACATTCAGTACGAGTTTCCAAATATACGTGACAGGTAGCTACGTCAACTTTCCACATGCAGTAGGAGAGATAACATAAAAATAGATGATTACAGTATGGCAAGGCTCCTATTAATTAAAACCTTCCAGTAGACAGAACACTTTAATTCATTGCTGAAAATAATTTATTTTTGATACTTAAAAAATGAACATAACCAGTTGGATCGAATTGCAATTTTTTAATTATTCGACTACTCTAATTTTTCTCAATTACATTGTGTGTGCGCATACTATGGTATATAAACATAATGCATAAGAAAAAGAAAATTTCTCTTAAAAAAAAATACAAACATTAATAATTTTCTAATCATGTAGCACACTTTTGAGTGTGGATTTGTCCCAATATAAATTCAGATATTATTATAATAATTATTATTTTCAATCTTCTTATTTTTCTAATACTTCGAACAATGAATAATGGTTTTCTTTTTAGGTTCGAATTAAAATGTCAGGACAACCACTGACCCATTCTGACACCTCTCGTTCACCAAGGCATGTCAGTTACACGAGTCATTAAATTAACGATATTTGTGCAGGTGGTTGGCCTGCTTCATCAACGTACCAGAATGACAGCGAGAAGTCTCCCACAAATGTGTCGCTCTCTCTGACTAGGAACGTGCCGTCTCCTAGGTAACTGTACTGGTGCAGAAGGTCCTCTGCTCTGTGCCTCCCGCCCTCCAATCGACCGTGAAACCAGCGCTCGCTGAAGTGAAGCTCGTCAGTCGGACGGCTCTGCAGAAATAAAAGACATCACATAATTAATTATTAATTATTAATATATATATATATATTTGTGTGTGTGTGTGTTGTGAATTGGGGTTTAGAGCCGTTTTCAAGATTCTTTCACTTATATCAAGGCTTGTCAGTTTAGGACAGGAGGAACCATGTAACACCCGTAGGACTGAATGTTGCAGTAAACCTGTGAGCACCAGCTGGTACTGACAAACCAAGGATGATATCTGCATTGCCACTCAGCGGATCCTATCAATATCACGTCAGAAAGGTGACTATCACAAACATTGATGCTGGGCTCTCACGACGGGATCTGAACCCAGGCCCTTTGGCTCTGGTCCAAAAGTGCACTATCATGCACTTCAAGAAAACCTTCTTGGAAATGTCTGGAATTTAAACGATTATTTGGATCGTACAATAGTATAATCAATAGTATATTTTTGACAGCAACTAGAAGAAATATTTCATAAAATATATGAATACCTATCAGAAACTAGGATACCATAAGCTTCATGTAGTTCTATTTACTTAGAATCACAGTCGTATTAACTTTAGGTTTATGTGATATCGTAATGATCTGTTTACAGTTGGAGGAAAACCTGCAACAGCTTTGTGTTGAGAATAAAATCATTGAGCAATGGCTGGTATAAATGACCAATGGTTGATAGTGCTAGCTGTGTACACAAACACTGCATCACAACCTTCAAATATAAAGCTGGTCTACACCATCAAAATAAAATTTTTAAATAATTTTAAAAAATTTAAATAAAATAAATGCACTGGATTCAAACTTGAGACCTTGTTTTTGTAGTCCACCACTACGCGGACCCAGCACCACATCATCACATACATTTACCTCACTGGACGCGCTGTCCTCTTCCTCATTGTCATCATCTACGTCCGATGTCTGTGTCTCCTCTGTGTAGTACAACTTGTTGTGAGTCAGGACAAAGAAATGTGGATGCCACGTCTGCAACATTTAAAAAAACCCATCCGTGTACCTTAACAAGCTCTCATGTATTTTAAATATTTCGTTTCTAAATTGCTGTTTAGAGCCGTTTTCAAGGTTCTTTCACTCATATCACGGTTTGTCAGCTTGGGGCAGAAGGAAACCCACAAGAGATGCCCGTTAGATCAGTGAGTGAGAGAAACTCCATAATCACTCAGTCACTGCTCTAACGGGCATATCTTGTTGCCTTCAGCAAAATACAGGTTAAAATTCCACATAATTCTGGCGTGGCAACACACAATTGTGATTTCAGCGGAAAACAAAGTTGGGCTGCAGGCCATAAGCCATGTCCAGGGAAAATAAATCAACCCCTGAACAAATAAATACGGATTTCCGCTGATCTGCAGAAAATTGGCATGCCTGATAAATTGAGATTTAAATTATTTTTTTTATCTACACTGGTATGACAAATAAAAACATCAGAAGAAGTCATTTTATAGGTTTTCGAGAATCTGACGTCTCTCTTAAATGTTGGTGATTTTCTTTTCTTTTTCAGGCTCTCCGTGGACAGTGGCAGGTGTACGTACGTGGTCAACTGGGTCTTCCAAGTACATCATGCCGTTCTTCGCAGATGACGTGAGATCGATGTCCATGTTGCCGTCGTCGTTGGATACGGTGTACTTCCACTCGTTCCCATCCACCCACTCTGGCAGCTTTTTATGCTGCAATCAAAAAAATTGTCGTAAAGTTACCATCTTTGAGATGCGGGGTCAGTGACTGCTCTTCCATACGCTACGTCTCTTACGCTAGCCGTACCTTTATCAGAAACTTTCTTCTGAAGAGAGCACAATGAAATGGATTAGTATTTTGTTTTTTAATTGGGGTTTACAGTATTGTAAGCCTCCTATTAGTTCAATCCCTTTGATATTTTATACATATATTTTAAATTGGGATTTAGAGTTGCTTTCAATATTCTGTCACATATCATGGTTTGTCAGTTTAGGGCACAAGGAAACCAACAACATCCATAGCGCTGAATGTTGCAGTAAACCTGTGAGCAATGGCTGGCACTGACAGACCAAGGAAGATAACTGCATTGCCACGGGACAGACAGCACATCCACTCATGACCACGTCAGAAAGGTAACTGTCGTGAACATTTATGCCAGGCTCTTGAGACGAGATTTGAACCCGAGGCCTTTGGCTCTGGTCCAACATTCTACCACTGCGCTACCACCTGCCCCGACATATTTTTTTTAATTATCCGAAAGTATAGATCAAACCATGGATAGTTGTGTATGTTTAATGAGGCACTTGGTTTATGTTTTAGAGGATGCAAGTTTACAAACCTCCAAATGTTAGCTTTATTACAATACTAACATAATTACCTTCACTTGGGATGCATTTAAAAACTGGCTCACCTTCAAAATGATTTTATACTTGAGATTAGTTGGGGACGGTAAAGATGCTAGATCCTTGTTGATTGGCTCAACCAACAGATGTTCTGAAACAGTCAATGAAATCTTCATTACAACATTACAATTCTTCATTAGAACATTACAATTTTATTTTTTTTCAAAAATAGAAAATTAACGTTTAGGAACATTGTAATATTATCTCGTCATAGATCACCTTAAAAAGATGAATATGACAACCAATATTTTAAACAGATTGTGATGGCAATTTTGATAATTCCATTGTTAACTATTGAAATGGTCCTCACTAAATTTCATTCTGTTGGAACAGTTTCTTTCTACAAGTGAGATAAGAGTTAGTTTACCTCCAAACGTTTCTCTGAATGCCATTGCCATGTTCCTCTGCTGCCCTAAACTGCAGTGATTCTCTATGGATAATATCAATGGAAATCTGAAATATTAAAACAAACTCTTCATATAGTGCACTGCATTATCCTTTTTTTTTCACTCACAGAAACATTTCATAAAACATGGGCTGAAAGACGAGAAAATAACCATGAGAAGTCAAAGACATATTGTAAGTTA
The DNA here is from genome assembly GCA_032361225.1 of Lepetodrilus schrolli. Lineage (NCBI taxonomy): Eukaryota > Metazoa > Mollusca > Gastropoda > Lepetellida > Lepetodrilidae > Lepetodrilus > Lepetodrilus schrolli. The sequence goes on from JAUTBT010021984.1 coordinate 14,447, forward strand.
CTAGGTAATCATGTTTATAAAATATGTACAAAAAAACATTGCATGTATGTGGCATAAAATTCATTGAAGATCTCATATAATATGTTCCAAATGGAAATATTAAAATTTAAATGCTCATTTATTATAATTCTGTATACAAATTGGTGTAAAACCAATGCCGACTCTGGCCAAATGGGTAAATATTCATGACACATTGGCAAAAGTCAACATCACAGAACATTTCACTCGACATAACATGACATGACATGACAGGAAACTCTACTCACGATGACGCAACCCAGGCATGTTCTTTGATGACCTTGAGGACATCGAGGAACTTGATCTTCGACGTGAGTGTGTGACCGTGGTAGATGTACGGGTGACTGTCAGGGCCATCCCAACAATCCACTGCAAAACAAACATTGTGAATTCAGCTTTCTTCATTTGCCAGCTGTTATTAACACGTCAGTCCCAATATACAATGGAATCAGATATCTACAATCGTTCACAAATTTGGGTGAGTGAATGAGTGAATTATTGTTTTACGTCACAGCGGGAATCCTTCAAATTTGAATTTAACTAGAGCAAGCATTATTCATCTCGAAAATCTGATAAAATGGAATATGCTTGCATTGACAAGAAGTGATAATTAACCCTCTCCCTGCTGGATTAGGCATTGCCACACTTCTAGAGGGCACCTCCGGTTGTCTCCAGCATGGATAGGGTTAAACTAATAACAGCATATATAATAATAATGCGCTATACTCCAGAAACTAGGTGCCAAAATAAGTTATTAATGACGTGGATTAAGGCGTGGTGTACACACCAAAACCCAGATCTTGGTGCATTTTGTAGCCCAGATGACCGCAAGAGGTTAACACACCAATACATTGCATATTTCAATGAACCATTCACACAGAAATCGTTGTAAGAGAAGACGCATCCCCATGATTTCAATGTGAACGGTTCATGGAAATAACGTGGAAACTATTGGTGTGATAACTGCTCCAAAAAATACACCAAGATCCGAATTTGGTGTGTATGAGCGTTAAGGCTATTTAATTGATCAGATCGATTGCCTTTAATTCCAATGGTACTCACGTTCAATACATCGACATCCCATCCGCAGACATCTGACATAAGCCTCCACGGAGGATTCACTGGACAACTGATCCCCAGTCAGGTACCTGGAACCAAACTCGTATTTTTTGTTCACAAAATCTCAAAAATACCAGCAGCTTCGAAAGCAAACCGATCCTTCACAAAAACTCATGTAATAAGGTTATTATGCCGATCGGAAAACCTCCTGGCCCAATAGACTGACAGTAACAGAGAACTCCTGGTTCTTCGGTAAATCTATTGGTCTGGGATCATGATTAAATGGTGGGCAGTGTATGGACTTACGTGTTATGAGAAGATGCTATCCAGTATCTCGACAAAGGCTGGGTCATGTCCTGTGTTATTGTGTCATTGTGACTGTCCCAGGCCGTGTTGTGGGGGGAGAACAGAAACTCCTCGAACTGGAAAGGTACAAGATGTTCGACACAAGCTGGTCTGCTAGATGTTTCACATTGCAGTGTTTTACTTACTTCATTTTTAACTCACAACCTCCGGACTATATAATCAGTTGTTAGGACACCTACCTCAATATCGGTGAAGTACAGCCCTCCAGCCACTCGTACCATCTCGTCTAGGAATGTCGTCATCAGGTTTCTTACCAACGCAATATCAGTTGCACTTGTGTCCTGGGAAAATTAATAAAATCAGTAACATATTTTTTTGATTGATTGATTTGCACTGTATGTTGCAGCGGGAATATTGCACCCATAAGCGATGCATATAAAGCACGAAAACCTCTAGCAAAATCGAATTATTGATTTACCTGTCTGTGTTTGAAACTCACTAGAAAGAAAACCAACAATGCCTAGATGTTATTTTTTATTTTTTAAATTATTTTTTAATTGGGATTTAGAGCCGCTTTCAAGATTCTTTCACTCATATCACGGTTTGTCAGTTTTGGGCAGGAGGAAACCCACAACATACGTAGTGCTGAATGTTATAGTAAACCTGCGAGCACCTGCTGGTACCGACAGACCGAGGATGATAACTGCATTACCACGGGACAGACAGCGCATCCTATCATGATCACATCAGAAAGGTAACTTTCGCGAACATTGATGCCGGGCTCCCGGGCGGGATTTGAACCTGGAACCTTTGGCTCCGAAATCCAACATTCTACCACTGCGCTACCACCTGCCCGCCTAGATTTTAAACAATAAATATAAATACATAATACCGGATTATCAAAGATAAATTCCATCGATGACTGTGATAACTGATTGGTAAATTATTTTATTGAATTAATGTTTTTCGTCACAGCGGGAACATTTCACCCATACGCGACTGATTGATAAACAATATTACTCAAACTTGCATAACCGAGTTGATGCACCTCAGGTTATACAATACATTAAAAAAAAATCAGAGAAAGACGAAATCCATAATTATAACAACACAATAGTGAACCTTTTGTTCTTCCAGAAGAAACTGTTGAAACCTCTCTGCTGTCATTCTCCTGCAAGGCAATAGCGAAAAATAATAATAAAAAAGCCAGATTTCCTGATAATTATTAATTTACAACTGAAATAAAAAGATTTCTCAAAATACTTCAAAATACCAAATTAATAAATCATAAATATGGATAACCTCAATTTATTTCCTTTTTAATAAAATTATTTGTTATGATAATCAGTAATAATGTATTGGCATTAATAATATTTTTTTTAACAAAAGCAGACAAAAAATACCTAAAATAATTACTCACTTTTCATCACCAACAAGTTCAAAATACTTTTCAAAATTTTCAATCATAATCTGTAATAGAAAAGAACCAAGTATAAAATTGTTTTCTAGAGAATTTTGTTTTCTTGATTTTCAATATCCATGAATTACAACTTCCAAGAGTCAACGATAATCAGATTTAACATGAATATCTTAATACCTAGATTTTTAATTCATAAATAATTTATCTCATCCATAACACAATATTTGAAATCAATAAACACCATCCTGTAGGCGTTATCAGTAAGATTTTGAACTGTTCAAATATTGACAAACCATTGCGACAAGATTAATCCCAAAGTTGTCAATATTATCATATCTCTACTCTGACATTTACACAACTTGTGCCAAGGAAATAGGTCAATTAGCTTACAATATCTCCTCAAATGATAAATACACGGACATCTACTGCCCAACATTCCTTAGGTCAGTGCGACCCAGGCAATCTAAGGGACGCAACTCTGACAGTACTTACACTCTTGACGTGAACCAGTCTGTGGTAGAGAGATGAAAACTGTTCAAATACTATTTCTAACCTCCCACTCGAGTCAACCTCCTGCAACACAAACATTACATCAGAATATACTCCTCAGGTAGTTGAAAAGGCCCAGAGTGCATATTTGGTCATTTACTGGGCAATGATATGAAATATTTTATAATAATTAATTTTTCTTGCTAATATGTATTAGATTATTCACATATTAGATTATTCACATATTATATTATTATCCTATCAGCAAAGACTAAGATAAAAAAAAAAAAAATAATCTCGAGTACAGTGTCTGTCATCACATGAAATAATACAGTAATAAATATCTTAAAAAACAACAGATAAAATGCTGGCTAAAACAAAACAAGAACTTTCAGCAATAGTTATTTGAATCTCTGGTTTACGGATCATAAACACAATTTCATTTCATAAATCATTAAAACGTGTGTGTACGCACGCACCTGGAAAGTTTCTCGTAGCTTGTTGGTGGACATTTTGAAGTTGATCCTGGGAAGCCAACCCTTGACACTCTTTAATGTCACACTGTAAAATCAAAAGTGATTACTAATTCTAATTATCCAAAATATGCGACGATTCTAGCGGTTCGATTGGTTGAGAGGTGTCCCGGAAAAAGTCACACACTCTGGTTTGGCCGTAGTTAAAAGATGTGACCTCAAAGATCACCGACACCATGGGGGCCGCCTTCACCTCGTACGTTTGAAAGACATTCTGTATTATTTTAGTTAGCTTTCTTAAAAGTATGTAGATCGATTACGATTTGGGATAAATTTGTTACCAGCGTTATTTCCAGGGCATACAGGTTTTTACAAGCTGAAATTTCTCGTACACAATGGTAATTAATAATGTCCATGCATCATAATGAAACCAGTACAAATTCATATAAATGCAGACAAACATTAGACAAGAGAGATAATTCTATATATATTTATATAAATACCAGTCTATGACGGGTTAAGCTAACCTATAATAACGTAGAGGTTGTGTTACTTACATTTCTGATCCAGTCTTCTCCATAATGTAGAACTCTTTTCTCAGCCATCTATAAGAAAGTGGTACAACAGTGATGATCTATTAGTGTCAAATATTTATCAATAATTTCATGGTGAAACCTTCCAATTCATGATAAACCAATAGGAGCATTAAAAAGAGTATACCACAATATAGATAGGTACCTAACATGCTTATGATTTAATCATAAATAAATTAATATATGGAAAAAAAATATTAAAAAAATTAAATTAAATTTAAAAAATAAAAATAAAAAAAATAATAAGTAGACTAAATATAAAATAATTAAATAAATTAAATTTTTTAAAATAATTAAATAAATAAAAATATATTAAAAAAATTAATTAAATAAATAGATATCAACGGTTGACTGGCAAATAGAATAAAACAGATTGTTTTCATTCAATTGGGGACAAATATTTTTGCTAGTTACCAAATCATTTCATAAAAATGGTACCACAGGGAAGTTTGTTTAGTATTCTTTGTAAAAACAAAAATATTAACAAAAATACTGATGTCACGAGTCTGTGGTTCTCATTCCAAAGTAGTATCAGTTTGTGGTGCCAATTTGTGGCACCCATTCCAGCAATTTGTTATACCATATTGTGGTTGTGGTACTATGTTGTGGTACCATGTGGTACCCGCAAGTCCAGCTGCTTACCTCTCCAGCTGCAGTTGGTAGGATGCCTCTTTGGTATCTTTGACCAGGTAGTCCAGACCTTTCATCCAGACCTGGAACTCTTCCTTATTGTTAGCTACAACAGACAGCAGGGTGCGGTCTATTCTCCAGACCTGGACTGGGACTTGTGGTCTATTCACCGGACCCAGACCAAATTCCCAGCAATCTGATTGGCTCACATGACATGACCCAAAATGTGAATAAAATATTTTCCTAACCCTAACCACATGAGCCAATCAGATTACCAATAAACACAAAACAAGAGCATTTAAAATATATATATATATACCGATATTCTTGCCGTTTATTACACAAATTTGGACTTACTTTTTGTCCAGTATAAAAAATACCCTTGTCTTTTAGTTAAGGTTTAAAGTCCAACAGATGTGTACAACACAGACTTACATATTGAATGTGCGAAAGTATGGATTCTTTCAAATATATTCAATAACAATCATTCTTTTCTTTTTTTGAATTGGCGTTTAGAGTCGCTTTCAAGATTCTTTCACATATATCATGCGATTGATAAGCAGACAAATGATTGAATTTATAAGTAATTTTTTGGTGCATAGTTTCCTAATTGCTCATCAACTCATGGTGCTATATTCCAGTAACCCCGATGATTGGCTGTCTGACAATTTTGCCAAGTTATTATCAAACATGCTCCAGTGGCAACATCAAAATGCAATCTGTTTTACTCATCTAGCTGCACAGGCATGTCAAAATATGCTTGGAAGCAGATTACATTTAGATACCCACACTGAACAAATAATCATTGTACTTTATCAATCCTCTCAACGCGTTGTAGAAAACTTGACATGCTTTGTAATCCACTGACATGTGCACCAAGATTCAAAGTCAATATACGCTGTGTTTAATAATGAGGGTGCATCAATGTATGTATCAATTACATCTCGCAGGTTAATGGATTTGACAGGTGACATAGGCCAGACAGCCAACATGGATAGAAATTACACTAGCCTGGTACCGCCAGTTGCAGCCATCTCCCATTGTTAGATAGTGGCATCAATATTTATTGTTTGTTTTGTATAAAGGTAAAATAATGCACGTATAATTAATCATCATTTCGGCTAGTACTAGTAGTAGGTTTGTTAGGTAGGCATATATTAATGTTAAAGATATCATAACACAGGGAAACAATGTGTATGTGTCCTGTTAGGTATCTGGGCCGACACCTAATGTGGATGGTCAAAAATACACCAGGCCCCCGTTTCACAACCACATCCTAAATTTAGGAGCTCCTAACTTTATGACCCAGTTTATCACCTCCTAAGT
>JAUTBT010021995.1:5068-20758 GCA_032361225.1 Lepetodrilus schrolli
AGAGAGAGAGAGAGCGAGAGGGGGAGAGAGAGAGAGGGGGAGAGAGAGGGAGAGAGAGATAGAGAGAGAGAAAGGGAGAGAGAGAGAGCGTTAGAGAGAGAATTACATTTTTATCGGAAATAACAATTTCAATATGCTAATTTTGCAATAGTATTTGAACAGAGTGGCTTCATGTCATGGAGTAGACGCTATTGACACAGTGATACTAATTCACAGTGGGAAGATCTCTCCTGGTTTTAGATGACAAACCGGAAATAGTAACACACCGGAAAGAGCCGATTCATTGATAAAACATCACTCTGTGTAGTAAACTAATGTCCGAAGTGCATTAAATTTAATTGTATAATGTACATGATTTCAACTATAGAATGTTCCCTCTCAGTTTACTAAATGTAGATACCCCAGATTAGCTTAAGTAAAACGGCTGTACATGTGTACAGGTTAAATGTTCATAATGTTTGCAATCGTATCCTTGTACTGTTTAAATATCATTAATATTTTAATATATTAATATGTTCACTATTACTATGGCTGGCTATTCACGATCTTGTGTCTTGGGCACTAGACAGACCGTAACATGTTGGTATTGACTGTTGAGTGTATGTGCATATGCTATTCTTTAATTGCCTCGGGTACTGTGCATGATTTATACGGTGTTATGATATACTTGCATTGTTCAAGCTAAGCATGGTCGCTCATCCTGGTCGCTCATCCTTATGTAAGTTGAGGAAATGGTCGGGGTTCCTTTACCGGAAGCGTTTACCGTCACCATTTTGATGTCAGTCGTACAGAATATTTGCAGACGTTCCATTAGTCTATAGTCAAATAAATCGAGCTTGATCAGACTGTTTTACTGGTGGGTAATTATGAAGGATGCCGTTTTATTACTGGCCTAGATCGGATGACAGGATTAAGACGCTTATTCTTGAAGCTGTGATCTGTCTACAGTTTAAATGAGCTTTACGAGATTTCCTCCAGTACAGGCTTGCTCTGATACCGTCAATTTCACCACTTCATCACTTCCCAGTGTCTCCTAAGGGAATGCATTTCACGGCGTAATGAAATTGAAAGAAAAACAAACAAAAAAACATCAAAAGCAAATATGATTCCTAATTAACCTAATATTTCGTCTGTGCTCATCAGTTACTGTCAAGGTACAATGCCATCCATACATGTGAAATAGTTCTGGCGGGATCCAACATGAAACTGAGTTTTACTATAGTCGTATTCATTTAAATAGAATCCGTGTTTTTTTTCAATTACACAAGTGTCAGGCGGACCAACACCCCGGTAGATTCTGATTATGTACCATCCCCAGCATGTACAATGGCGCGTTTACAGTGTTTTTAATATTTCCACTATATATATTTCATTGTTGCTGTTTTGGTTTTCACGTCACGAAATCATTAGCATATTACCCACATGCCTGTGTGAACTTTCGACCGGGTCACTATACTCTGTATCCGAAATCGGTGGCCATCTAATTGAACATCTATATATTACATGCAGCTAGCACCTTTAGCTTTTATAAAAAATGTTATACAAGTGTATCATATATATTATAACATAAAATAGTATATATTACGGATAAGCAGTCGATAGTTTACAAACACGATAAATGGTTAATTTCTATTTTATTTTATTTTATTTTATTGTATGTTTATAAATTGGGGTTTAGAGTCGCTTTCAAGATTCCTTCAATTATATCACGATTGGTCAGTTTAGGCCAAGAGGAAACCCGCAACATCCGTAGCGCTGAATGTTGCAGTAAACCTGCGAGCATCGGCTGGTACTGACAAGACCAAGGATGATAACTGCATTGCCACTCTAACTGCATCCTATCAATATCGCGTCAGAAAGGTAACTTTCGCGAACAATGATGCCTGGCCCCCGGGGCGGGATTCGAACCTGGAACCTTTGGCTCCGAAGTCCAACGTTCTACCGCTGCGCTACCCCCCGCCCAAATGGTTAATTACACATAATTTAAACAATGCCATAGTTTATATGTAAATTAACAAAAGCTTATTATTACTACAGAAGCGTACCTAAATATTCAAATACAGAGTATGTTAGTCAAAATCTCCCAAGTTCACAGAGGCATATGGGTAATATCCTAACGATTTCGTAGAAACCAAAACAGCAACAATTAAATTTATATAGTGGAAATGTTGAAAACACTGTTAAATCGTCAATGCACATATTGGTGATGGTACATAACCATAATCTAATGGGGTTTTGGTCCGTTTTCACGAAAACCTAAAGCAAACTCGGCTCGGACACCCGTGTAATTTATTAATTGAAAAAACAAAACACTGGCTCTAGTTAAATGAACAGGATTATAGCACAGCTACCTTATGTATGACAACGTTTGAGGTTTTGTATGGAATCTTTGAATATACATCTGTGATGAAACCTAGGGTGGTATTATCATACGACAGATATCACAGACATAAGATGCAGTATTAGACAGCTGACCCGTTTTATCATTGCGCTCTATATCCTATAGATTCGTTATACAGCATGCCAACTATTAAGCATTTCATTTGATTTTATCATCTTTGAGAACATTTTACTTAGCACGCCATCGCAGGATTAACTGTCCATCCCTAACAGAGACAATATACCGTGACCACTATGTACATTAGCGAAGATACCCTTAATAATACATCTCAATTGTTTGGACGTAGTGTTGGTGTTGAACACTGCAATTACTGCACAAACACTTCATTTTGTAACTCGTGTTCTTTAAAGACATACAAGTAACACAACTCATCAACACATTCACAGCAGCATTTTCTTAGTTATTACGATTTCAGGCAAAATTCTGAAGTCATAATCGTATAGAAATAATCAATTACCACAACTGTGGTTTTTGGTAGTGTCTTAAGGTATAGGAGATATTCTAGCTATTTGCAATGGGTATTTGTAATAGTAGCGACTACGTGGCCAGACAAATAGACACACGGACCTAGCTGACAGGATCTGACACTGTGCAAAAACAAAAGTATTGACGTCGAGAGTCAACAAAGAGAAAGAGATAATTTAATCAAAGTGAAGCAACATGATCGCGGGCCAATATGTCCTCCCCGACGATTGAATTCAAATCAAGTTCTCCCAATATTCCAGACCCTCGGGTCACATTCACAGCTGGGACAAATAACCTCTCGGTATATCTCGGGTTTTTTTTTCACTGCACGAAATCGACGTCGAAGGTCAATGGTCAATAACGTAGACAATCAACAGTCAACACCCTCTGGCTATGAGACATGGAACTAGAACCAGTTCCGATCTCGTTATATGGATATTATTTGTTTAACAGGAGCCATGATAGGATTACGTCAGAATGTCTGGTGTTTTCGATGCCAAGACTAATTCCGAGATCATTGGTCAAAGAATCCACTGCATCTGTCAAGTGAGCACACATGTAATTTAATCTTAAAGATTTCAGATGGATTTCCGCGCTTCCCAGGACTGAATTCATCTGTTTCCAGAAGCCCAGTTACGTGCTCTGAAAATTCAAACATTACATTCTCTCCCATACGGACTACATTTAGTTTGACGAGATAAATGGTTCGATAGTTTCGTATGCGCACATTGGACAATTCTTCAAGGTTAACACACTCACGCAAAAGTTATCCCCATGTCCTTCTGTCGATGGAGCTACTTATTAAAGATGTGACCTCTGAACTTTTGTCTGCGACTATGCACACGCAATAAGCCAAGTCGATTGCTAGAGCATCACATCAAGTACATCAGTATAAGTGTGTTATCTTCCAGTCCGTGTTCAATCACACGTAACTAACAACGCGCTATCCATAAAAACCAGTATCTGTCCAAAGACATCCTGATAGTCATGGAGCGCTGCGGCTAGATACCGGTATATGGTTAGCAAGCTGATTTTATAGCCATCACCAGATGACGGCTCAGGGCTGCTGGATTGCAGAATATGAGGAACAAATCATATTATCATTCTGTGAAAGACGATGCAATTAGTCTGTCCACATAATGTCGCTTTTTAATCTGTGGTCCGTCACTCACAAGTCCTCGCCAGGGAGCCTGGAGTCATGAGAGTATCAACACCTCATACATCGTCAATTGTCTCCCCTTGATCTCCTGGGGTTCTGATTGCCCGCTTAACTCTGGCGAGTCTCCTGGAGATATAAGGTGTGCTAGACGGAGTTCAATACTCCCAGCGATTTCGTGTTCATTGGCGAGGTCCCGTCTATTTCAGGATCATAAGAGTAAACACCTAATCGGTGAAACGGTTAAGATCATCGTTTACGAGTGCGTACACACATGTATTGACTAAATAGCTCATAGAGATATTGAATGGTAACCCTGGGGAAAACTTACACAACTTAAAGCAAAAGCAGATCGAATTTGTAATTTCGAAGCTATCTATACATCATCTTCACAATGACACAATGATAAAATAGAGTTCAGGGCTCTACGTTTACCAAATTAGTTTGAATGTGAATCCTGCACTGTTTACATACACGTCTGTGTTAGTTTGAGTTCATCGTTGTCAGAACACGAGACCTTTTAAACTGAAATAACGTATCCCAAGCCTGCAATCATGTGTGGTCTGGTCGTGAGGACGTTCCTCAAAGTGGTCGCATCCTTAATACTGTTACAACCATCTAAATATATGTAGTAATAATTACGTTATTTTACTGTGAGTTATGTCCTATCTATCACATGTGACATGATGGCCTGGTTTACAATTAGAAATATTATCGTATTGACATGTCATTTGTAGATCCTACAAATTATTTACAAAATGAAAAAAAAAAGAAAAATACATAAGCATGCATATTATATACAGTTCAATTCGCGTTGGTATCTAAAGGATTTATTATGAATTTATACAATCCAGTAGAATACGAGATTCATGGTCAATAGGCAATGATTGAAACCATACTAGATGAAATACGACTTTCGATCGTTTCGTGGACCGACTCCTTGATTGGGTTCAATAGCGTGATTGATTGGCCCCTCTCTATCTCCCCAACACGTGTTCCAGGACTGGACGGGATACTTTAAGGGTCTTTAACGCTTTAACGGCTATTCGCTGGGGGTATTCTAAGTAACCGTTCAACCTCTCTCACTGCCTCACGACTAGTTCAAACTTATATATCACCCTATCAATCAATTAGAGATGGTTCCTTCAAGAAAGATTCTGGGTCTGTAACATGCAACATGGAAATAGACGGAGCTGGAGATCGACATCTGACCACTGTAGGTTAACTTTGAAGACAATGTACGTGGCATACACCGTAGTCAAGTCGAAGTTCCATACGCTCCATTATAACAGCTTGCATCTCCTTGCTGGTTGTACTGAATTACTCTTGCGTTTTCCAATATTGTCCTTCGACCGACTATCTATTGTTCAGAGTACATCAAAGTTATCTGGAATATTCATATAATATGTCGAGATGTTCTATTATGCTGTAGCCAAAATAATGTCTCCAATCTATTTATTTTATTGTATTTTATTTTTTTAAATTGGGGTTTAGAGCCGCTTTCAAGATTATTTCACTTATATCACGGCTTGTCGGTTTAGGGCATCCGTAGCGCTGAATGGTGCCGTAAACCTGCGAGTATCGGCTGGTACTGACAAGACCAAGGATGATAACTGCATTGCCTCTCTACAGACAGCGCATCCTATCAATATCGCGTCAGAAAGGTAACTTCCGCGAATATTGATTCCGGGCCCTCGGGGCGGGATTTGAACCTGGAACCTTTGGCTCCAAGTCCAACTTTCTACCACTGCGCTACCACACACCCCCCCCTCAAATCTAGTACTAATCAGTAGACATAAGTTAACACTGCCTCCCTTCTCTTAGTATTGTCTACTACTTCTTCTGTCAGTATTGAATAGCAATCTTGGAATTGATACTAGTATATTGCTTCAAGTATTAATATTTAGAGAATAATATATCATGTACATATCAACCTGACAATCACATACATCTTGGTAATGTACTAGTGCTAATGATGACATGCATCATTTCAACACAGTGAATAGTTTAAACGTTTACACCGACAACCTATGAGCCGTATAACAATACTATGAATGTGCCTATTATTAAATGTGTGCTACTTGCTATTGAATAAAACTGCTGGAAGATATTACATCAATATTCTTGTACTTAGGCATAATTAACTCGAATGCTTTACCGGAAAATATCAATTTACCACAATCACAAATGTCGGTACCTAAATCCTGTTTTACATCTTTTTACACTTTACTTGAATTGTAAAAGTGTCAATCTCGATCAAGTTTCGCTTGGACAAGATGGTTATGATCGATAATTCATTACTCTCTTACAATCTAGCCACGTGAGGCCGTGCTATTGTTTTCCCTCGTTGATTATCCAGGATCATAACTTGTGATATGAGCGGCGTGCCTGGCTCCAAGACATGCGTTACCTTCCAGTAATAGAGGCCATTCTCTAACTGCCATTTAGATGTTTTCTTGACCTCATGGTAGTATAGATTAAATTGACATCCCCCAAGTAATAGGCTCACGCAAAAAAGCTGTAAACTGATGTTTCTATTTTCAGATGTGCTCCACCCCGGAATGCATCCAATCAGCAGGCAGCATACTAGCCCGGATGGACCTGACTGAAGAGCCCTGCAAGGTTGGTCAGACATACTACATTAACACAACTAATTATTGATATGTGCTATTCTAAAACACATATAGTTTTGTTGTTGTCGTTTTGAACTGCTTTTAAGGAGGTCCGATACCTGTCTGTTCTCTGATTAAGCTGCGAATGTAACATCGTGTTTAGCGAGTTATCTTTCCTTTATTCCCCGGTAGTCCTTCTTCGCTGACTTACCTTTATCACTTAGGCCACTCAATACTAGCAAGGCCACTCATATGAGAAAATCTTCACTGCAAATTTCATTTATTTTGCAACTTTGACCTTGAACACTGTTGAAAGCGGTTTTCGCTGATTATGTTTTCCGGAACTTTAAGAAAACTATATAGAATGGCATACAAATTTTCATCTAGCGCGTATTAATAGTGATGGTATTAATAATCGATACAATAGTTAAATATATTGATATTATATTTTAGTTGAAGACAGTTTAACCTGTACATAGTTTAATCAACAAATGAAATTGAATGTATTGGTTGGTATTTATACAGCATCTAAGAATGTTCTTAGAACATATCTTATTATGCCCTGGAAGATTATTAGCTAAACGTTACTCTCAGAAAACCTAATTTAATATTTACTTATCTTTAATATTTAATATTTTCAGTATACTCTAACAAAATCTCAGTAATTAAAAAACTAAGTAAATTTATATCACATATTTTTCAATTGTTAAGGCAAGACTAAGACTTAAGTGAAACATCATGTACAGTCACCATATGTTGCTAAAGTTTCTTTTGTACTAAACCTTTGACTAGTATATATTATCTATTATTTTATTACCAAAATGTACATTATATACTGTATATCACTGTGAGTGGTTCAAGCGAATAAACTTGACTTGACTTGACAGTTCAATGTTGATCTATAATGTGAAGAAAAAAAACCTGGATTGGTGCTATTTTTACACATGCATAATACAGCACAAAGACTATCTATGAAATGTGGAATTTACATAACATTGTATAGTTAGAGAGGTAGTTCTAAAGGAAAACTATCATTTTCATCTTAGATAACAAAATACATTCTGTTGATTGTTGTTTAAGTGACCAGTGTCCAGTGCCTTCATAGAGATTATTGAGTGGCCATTTATCTTTAAAACGAGAACCGCGACCATGACCCTTTTCGTAATCTGTTTCAGATTCTCCTTTTCTTATCTGTCAAAATTAGAACAATTTATATAGTATTTAGAAATTGGTATTGAACATCCTTAAGATAATTTAATTCATATTAAGGTGTGTCAATTTACGACAGGTTGAAACCTAAAATTCACATAGCGCTAGAGAGCACCGGTTGGTACGGACGAGCTCAACCTATCATGTAAGACAACGGAAAGGAATACTTCGGGGATCCCAGTGCGGGTTCGAATCCTGGACACTTAGCTGTAATGTCAGACGATCTACCACTGACCGCCCCCAAACATGCATCTATTGATCAACGTAAACCTACAGAGATTATTGGATGGAAATAAAACAGATGGCATTGATACGAAATTGATGAATGATTAGTTGATAACAATCATCTATTCGACTAGCTCCAGTCTGGGGATATCCTCCGCTTGAGATATCTGTATGAATATACGATCAAAAACATATGCTAGAGTGCACACGTAGTGTACCTTTAATGATTGATGTGGTCCATATACCGTTAATTTATCTCTCATGAATGCCATTGAAAATAAAACATGCAAGCGTGAGGTATTAAATGTAACATATAAATGAAATAAATCAACAGTATACAACCTCAAAACTGAAAACATATTGCCTTGATCAGTGCGTGCTAAGGTGAGTAGTACCTACAGCATTGGATGAAAACCACAGCAATAAGAAAGACGCTTGAATACACCCGTGACCCTGTCTTTGCTGGTTTGTGATGTACAACGTGTCATTGGATAGTTGCAATTGCAATTCAGAGCATACCGTGTAGGGTCGTGCTAGTGTCTAAAGGTATACCGTAGATTGGTTTAATCTAAGACTATCTATAGACTACAGACCGGATATCCTAGGTAGCCCACTGGACGACGAGACGGACCTACCAGGCATAGATCTAAAACACCCCACAGAGGCCACAGAAGTGTGTATGTAGAGCTCTACCAGATATGAAATAATGCCTGGAAGACTAAACATCACCTCACGTTTTATTAAGGTATAGAATGTGGAGCCTACCGGTGTAGCAGTTCCTATATACTCCAATGAAATCGATCCCAACGTAAACATATAATCAAGAATCACATCGTCTGAATACTAGTAGTTAAAACCATTTGGTTTAGTGACACAGGTATTAAGTGTTACAAACATCTCTTCTCGGCGTCAATCTGATGATTATGCAGACGGGAGTGGAGTCTGGAACATGTATTGTACTTCCCATGTTCGGTAACTCGCTAATCTCTGCTCTACTAGAACTGTCTACCAATGGCATTATGAGACATTATACACGATTAACGACTGTATAAGTATTACGAACACTCCTGGATCTGTCCTCATATTACAAGTAAATATGTGGTCCGGAAATGTTGCGAATGTGATACAGTGCCAATAGAGCATAGATTTATTATTTTATATGATGTACAACTTTCAGCATGAACCATGTATAACAGTATCACTTCTGGAATACACCATAGACAATATAGCTTTTTCACTCACGCACGCACACGCGCGCGCACAGACACACACACACACACACACACACACACACACACACACACACTGACAGCACAAAGATACATGATTCAATAACAATGCGAGTCTCATGGAATCACAGCTATAAGGATGCATGTGCAGCTCGTGTAGATTGGCAGGAGTGGTCTGGAACATGTCAGGAATGTATACAACTAAGTTAATTCTATTTGATGTACTACACCATATCAAACATATTTCATCCATTTAGTCCTTCGAGGTGCCGCGTTCGATGGAACTGTTAATTCAGACGCTTCTCATCTGAAGAAGATTTTCTCCACATCGCTGAACACTTCTCAAGGTTAATACGATTTCGATTTTCACCAATGTTGTAACTAGCCATTATGATACGCAAACTTTGTTTGATCTGGAATCCTGAATCAATTATTTGCAGTTTGATGGTACTAGCAATACCTAAATGATCACCCTCCACCACCAGTTCGCCATCATGGCCGATTAACGCCGACCATTGATAAAGTATGCGCATTCCTGAAATACCGCCATTTAATTCTGTTCTGACAGACAAAATAGCGAGAATGCCAATACGCGGCTGAGAACCACAGGTGCTGCTGTCCGCACACAAAGCCGAGGCGTTCCTGGAGACCGCGTGGTCATAACCACGATCTTCCCATGCAGGAAGCGTCCCATGGGACCGCCGGTGAAACATGGCAGGTGCTCTTCTGGGGAAGTGAGACACTTGGGTGGGAATACGTTATGTTGTCTGAGACAGGCGAACAATACGTGAAAGAAGCACGCTAGGAGGCGTGACACGGTTTGATTCTCACATCAGTGAACCGGCTCACACGGACTCATGGTAAACTATTATTATAATAATTCGGTGCCTCACCCTGGTTACAAATGCCACGGCGAGAATAACACTTGTCTTTATAATACATCATGCATTTGAAATCTAGAGGAGATTGCCAGTGTCATAGACACGTGATAGCTGATCGTGAGAACATCTTTCAGAGCATCAGTCGGGCAACATATATGTTCTGAATTTCAACCAATCAACACACTCACGAGGTTTGAAAACGAAAATGTTCCATGGTAAGACTTAATTGATTGGACGATCATATTTAGTGGGGAACACACACACACGCATTGAAACGTTAGTGTATGGCACAGTAATGATGATGATGATGATGATGATGATGATGATGATGATGATAATGATGATAATAATAATAATAACAATAATAACAATATTATAGGTATTCTTAAACACGTCATTCGCCGTTGGAAAGCGGTCGGCGAGATGTAAGTAATACAATTAAACAGATACATTGATTGAACAATCTGATAGTGGAGGACAAACTGATTCATTTATTGGACTATCCGTTAGTGTAAAGATACAAATACACAAAAAACAAGAACCGATATATTGACTGGAGACTGCGTTAGTGGAGAACTTTCAAACAGATCTGTCCAACGTTTTTCTACACTTCTAATCAAATTACTGAGACAGATCTTCTCATTTCTCACAAACCTCTGCACAGTGGAAGGAAGTAAATTCTGATATATTCGTCTATAGACCAAGTTGTTATACTTTCATAGCTGGGCTGGAGATTACAGCGAGTAGATGAGGATTGTGTAAGTGCGAGCTAGAGCTGCCTTAGTTCGTCTGCTTCCAGGAATAAATTGACTTATACGGCTGAAAACGTTTCCAATACTGAAGTGGCTGCTGAAACCAGACGGGTAATTTCGTTACAAGCAGATCCAATATTTTGACGAAATCTTCGAGGCGTGTGAATAATACTATGAGTTAAAAGCAGAGAATCCATTCGGGAAAAGATGGTTTTCTGTCAATAACGTGCCTTTCCATCCCTAATTGACCTATCGGGTAAACATTTATCTTTATTAACTGTAATTAATGTTAGAAACGAAAGGAATAATAGGCAAATAATTCACGCTTATCTTCACTCAGCACGTTTCTAGAAATTTAAAGCATTTCTGAAGGAATGCCAATTGTAGTTAACTGTCTTAATGGATGCTGAGGTCACGACCAGTGCAGTACGTTCATACTGCAACAAGTGAGTATACATGCATTTCAGTTACGTAACACTTTCACTGTATACATAATACTGACATCGTCGGTTATCTGCAACATGTGATTCCCTTCCGTGTGGAAATCAGGAACGAGTGTCGAGTAAATTACAATACAGAGGTCAGCGGTCAGCATGGTGTGATCTACATCCGGGTCATGTTCACTTACCAGCATCCAGCCAATCACTTCTGGACGGTACCTAGCTGGGTACCATTGGCCGTGTGTGGGAGGTACTCATCGTGAGATTCATTTATGGATGGTACTCAGCTACCACCATCGTGTGATTCACTTCTGGACGGTACCTAGACGGGTACCAGTGCCGTGTGTGGGTGGTACTCATCGTATGGCTCATTTATGAATAGTACTCAGCTATTAACATTGTGTTATTTATTTCTGGGAGGTATCTATAGCTACCAGTATTGTGTATGGGTGATTCTCGGCTATTAGCATCGTATTATTCACTTGTGATCAGCTACTAGAATAGACCGGGTTAGTAATATCCCGCTAATAGTGTTACGTTTGCCGGTCCTATGCCTCAGAATACAGCGGCTCTAGGCTACGTTCTCTGATTTAGTGGTTCAGGGTATTGCCATGTCTAGGTGGCCAGCTTCACCGTCCGCCTCTTCCAATAGACCTGTATTTTCCCCAAAAGTATCATGACGTAATATGCATGAATTCGCGCGTTTGAAGTTGAAAGAAGGAAAACTAAAGGTCTCTAGAATGCCGTATATAAACATGTATGTGGTAATCCCTATTCCATATTATACCTCTTAATACACGAGTATTATATATACCGAACATATAGAAATCAGAACACGTAGAGATGTAATATACACAGTATGGCGTCATATCACACGCGGATGGAATATTGTACACCATCGCATCAGAACACATTGACATATATAAGAATTAATCAATATGACGCCTGAAGTAATCCATTTGATCGAATTAATCATATTATGTGATATACTTTCAAATATATTGAATTTTCTAAAACTATCTAAAGGTGGATACTGCATTGTATAACGTTAGTGCTAACTGCTAACACTAGTACATGACATAGGATGTGTGTGTATTGTATTGCATGTCCGTAGACCAAAGCTTACACATCGGTTCAATGTAATTGATAGAAATCGAATATAGTCGAATTGCTTGTATTGGTAATATTGAGGAAGTGATAAAAGCAATATCGTAAAACCATTGTAAGTCTATGATGTCTCATTGATGTCTTTGTCGTGGTGTACTAAGCTGACCATGACAAGAGTGATTGCATCGTATACCTATCTATGAGTGTCTGGATACATTACGTTGTAGGTTAACGGTACGGCGATATATCGACCCGACAACTGATGATGGTAGCACTGATCTAGGTACATGTAATTAGATCAATAATCAATGATCACAGTAACATATAATGACTGCGGCTGTTGATGAGATAAACCTTATAACAACTACTGCATTGGTTATATCATGTGTATCGCATGGACCGTGTGTCTTCTTAATATACAATATATAATTATGTCTAAACATAATAGTCCCGTTACATCAGACGTTCAGGTTTATGCATATTACAGTTATATTTAAAATTCAGATACTCTGATAACAATATATGTATATAGATGTGTAAGCCATCTATTATTG
Source organism: Lepetodrilus schrolli (assembly GCA_032361225.1). Classification (NCBI taxonomy): domain Eukaryota; kingdom Metazoa; phylum Mollusca; class Gastropoda; order Lepetellida; family Lepetodrilidae; genus Lepetodrilus; species Lepetodrilus schrolli. The sequence goes on from JAUTBT010021995.1 coordinate 18,100, forward strand.
AACATAGATAAGCACATGCATAAGTCATATTTTGTATTGGGTCGTGACATCGTGAGTGTAGTTTATACTCCATTTACACACTGTAAATAACCTGATATTTTCCAGTAATTGTATTCGATAAAATACTGTTACGGACTAATATTTAATTTTAATTAGCTGGGCTAATGTACTTAATAATCTGCGGAAACCGGCGTCGCCACTATTGACAAATCCCTGTCTCCAATTTTAATTATCACTGATCATTTCCTTCAATGTGTTCCACCAATGCTATTAAACGGTGACTATAACTAATGCATCTGCATGCTATTTGTGTGGTGCTGGCCTGTCACGTGCTACGATGCACAGCAATTATCTGCAATGTGTTAACATCTCAACTCAGACAAGCATACAACCTGGAGTGTAATGAAAGTTCAATTCCCGTCTTGTCGTTGGTGATGCGCCGTGTGGGGTTAATATATTAACCGCTAACCCGACTGTTCAACATGACGTTGCCAGTAGCCTGCCAGCAAGAAAGTATTCAACAAATTTGCACTGCACATTAGACGCAAGTTATATGACTACCCATATAGAATATGTCTCTAGTATACAGCAGAATGATGGCATGAGGTGAAGCCAGGTAGTTTGTTCTGAGATAGCCATCTTGGTTTAAACATATTTTATTGACCATAAATTGTATTGGATTGGGTAAAAGCAATACAGCTTACGAAGCCCGCTCCATATAAAATACTAGTATATAATAAAATAGCATGTACAAGGGGTATTGCTAAAAGGTCCAACCGCCAAAACATCCAAAAATAAAACGTCCAAATTTGGCGAAAATGTTGGGCAATGCTGTACTGTATAGAATAATGTTTGGGTAATCACGTACAAACGGGACAATTCAACGACGTCACGCTTCCATCATACGTTACACATTCTGTCTTCAGTATTCACAAACCCTGTATTCTGGCCTTCATCAGAATCTAGAAGCATGTCCATGTAGCACCGGCGACATGAGCAACTGACTTGTTGGTCTTTAGTACATCGAATGGACTCCTTTCCAAAACATACCATACACTAAAGCAATATATATCTCTGTATTCGTCATTAAATACAGCTCATGCCATTTCGTTCAGATTAAAGAGGAAATGGCCCTTCACAGAGAGGTGAAGTTCGCTGGCTTGCTGAAACAAAGATTATCTACATCAGGCAAATGCGTGCTTTATAGCAGTTGTATGTAAATGTAATTTCCTGGAGGATGAGTTGTGCACACACGACAGTCCAGCCGGCCATAAGGACGAGATACTGTAACCAAGACTAATTGCAATGACATGGTGGCAACTTAGAGATATGAGGCCAAGAGCGGGACCATCAAAGTAAAGAATGTAAAAGCTGCTGAAAATACTTCTTCTGTCCGTGATATGGGGCGGAGTCACGCCAACCTGCCCTGAGCAGGTACTTCCGAGGCGATAACAGAGGCAGTCCGAGGAAAGACTTAACTAGCAGTGTTAACCATGGGAGTGGGTTTACACAGAGCGGAATCGATCCTGGATGTAATTGCTTAATGACCAGAACTAGTGCGAGTTATCGGCCTTACTAATGTGTGGAGCTCAGTAGGCTTGAAGTTACATAATGGCAGCAATAATACTGCCTGACTGTATGGGTAAGTCAGACTGTCACAATGGACCCATGCTGCTGGGGGCTACCGAAGCGGAAGAGAACATGAAAACGGAATTGTGGGATTGATGGTGCCCTCTTTCGCGTGTAATTAAGCATAGAATGTAGCGAGGACCGGATATAGAACCTCTGATCAGGGCTAAGTGCCGGTGAGCGCGTGTTTACATTTAATATTAACGATATCAGTCAGTGAACTATTTATACTGCAAGCGGTATGTTTAAATACTTTTACTTATCGACAAATGTGAACGATCTCATATTGCCGACGCAGACCATCGCATTCTTCTAAACTATTTATCTCAAAGAGCTTTCATCTGCTATAAACTAATCGAAGCCCATTATAAATGTATTGTGTTACCTTCATTAAAAGGTAGAATTACTCCATGTCCGAATACTCGATAGCACAAGCAATGAAATCTTCCCCACGTCAATACAATCCTGTTCTACAAAACAGTCTTATTTCGGCCACAAACTAAGTACATATTGAATCAATTGATAGTATATATGGAGTATAGTGTACAGTTTTATATGGAACTTCTAATCTATATGCTAAACATGATGTTTCAATGGGCTGTTTTTATTTAGAGAAGGCTACCTATCGCGTTATTGCTTGAAGGTGTTTGTTATAGACAACGATGTAATATTTACAAGTATTTACAGAAGCGAGGCCAGTTAATTACTTATGCTGTCATCAGTACATTATGCCTAAAACTAGTGTTGAGTATGATATTAAATAAATGGCCTCTGATTGAACATACCCAATTATCAGTTTGGCAGTGAATGTGTTTGATTATAATGCATGTAGTATACAAGCGCGGCATCAATAGGTCTGCAAGTGTAACAATGCTAGTTCTGTATGCCCAAGTTCAACAATGCTAGTTCTGTATGCCCAAGTGCAACAACGCTAGTTCTGTATGCCCAAGTGCAACAATGCTAGTTCTGTATGCCCAAGTTCAACAATGCTAGTTCTGTATGCCCAAGTGCAACAACGCTAGTTCTGTAT
>JAUTBT010022006.1:0-20756 GCA_032361225.1 Lepetodrilus schrolli
TATATTTGTTACAGTCAATGTATAAAATCAGGCAATGTGTCAAATGTATTAAATTTTCAGTGAATTTCAATTCATTCAAGCATGTTTAACATGCCTCAAATGACAAAAATGACTGACTTTATTTGACAGATTGACAATTGAAGACAATGTGTACGTTTTTGTAGATATCCACACAGGATTGCATACATTCTTATATGTATTAACACAGAATTGTGTGAATACCTATACAAATTTACACACTGTCTCCATTTTTCCCCCAACAAACTCATGCCAGCCAATATGTCAAGTAAAGGAAGTTATTTTTATCATTTCAGACATTTTAAAAATTGACTGAGTGGAAAGAAAGTCACTGAAACTACATATATAACGTTTAGACGAACTTTGGTCTATGCATGACATGTATGCCAAGGTCGAAGCCAAGGCTACATTAGAGTTACACCGTTTCGTACATGTGTGCCCTGGCGCTGTGATGGACGTTACGGTAACGTTACGGTAACGTAGGTTAACATAACATAGGTACTGTCACGATATCTTAACGTACGAAGATGCCTGGGACTCTGATCTATATTGAACATTACAGTCTTGTGTATGTACAGGTGGTAAGATATATAACCCTATGCAATACTTAATTTACTGTATATGAAAACATTGTGAATACGAAAAAAATATCAAATTTATACGTTAATTTCGATTTAGGAAACGTGTTCTTTCATGTCCGACAGATTCCATACGCATGTTCTTGTAATTAATGTTCCAATTGTGCATGACATCGTCACAAGAACAAGCCATTGTAATTACACCACCAATTCCAAAAAAACGTGGAAACATCAATTAAAAGTCTTGATATTGATGGAAAGACATCTTCCCTTATGTTCAAGTATCATGTATGGATACATGTATCAAGGAGATATGCGTTCTCAAGACGTGCAAGACGATTGCAAGACGTCCTCCAAGAGAAACCTCGCCAACATGGTCAACGGTAAAGTTTCAACATCAACTTTTTTTGGCTTACATCAAATTGATTTTTTGGAAAATGTGACCCCGTCGACCAAATTTTAATATTATGCAAATTATATGCAAATGAGGATCGTCGTGCATAAATTATGCAAATGAGATGCTCATTAGGTCACGTGATAAATTGTTTGCCGCCATGTTTCCAGAGAGTAAATCTGGTGGTGCAGTGAAAAGATGAAGTCAACTTGGAACTAAATTATTTGGTAGGTCGGTTTGTGGAACCATTATGTTCACAGCATTTCTCAGACTTTGCAGAGACCGGACCGACAGACGAAACGTACAGAATTAATAACTACGATTGCTTTGGTACACTACTCGGAGAAACTTGATTTTCGCGGAAATGTGCCTGCAAGGCCTATGCGAACAGCTTCCGGTGTCAACAAAGTAGGTTCCCTTGTGTAGGAAATACGCAATATTTTGTAATGATGTATGTGATTTCCTGCACAAGGACAACGTACTCGGGCCTGTGTTTTCATAGGCAGTGTATATGTTATTTATCGCTGAAATCCTAAAGGCACTGCCATGCGAAACTTTCAGTGCGCATGTGTATAAGCAACTTCCGGTTTATTTCTTCCTTCTCTCATTTCGGAAATATGTTCATATTAGACCGATAATGAATGACTGTCATACACGAGAGGCTTTAGATAGTTTCTCAGCATGACATTATCCCTAACTACGTTTCCCCAAAGGAATAATTTTTAGAAAATCGATCATACGGTTAGATTCTAGTGGTTGATTGACACATCGCACCTGTAACAAAGGGAGGGAATTTAATAGTAGAGAATGCTTGTCAAAGACATCAAAACTCGCTGGCAAATTATTTTCCGTATTATTATGCAGGATTTTCAGAAAATTTAATTGACAACATCCGGTTTCCATATTAGATTTCTATCAACAGATACATGAGTTTGAGTTGTATATGTATTTTTCGCCACGTTGTTAAATCAGTATCCTTACTAAATTGCATTATTCTAGTGTCGCAGATATCATTGCATGTTATAAAATGACACACATGAATAGAATGGAAGAAAAAGGAAGGTGCAGGTGGAAATCATACCGAGGATATACATTGAATTGACATTATTGACATTAATAATAGATGCCAACCGTTGATCAATTACCAATATATTAATGACTACTGTGTTTACTATGCAAGTTATACTTTACTATGTTCATAATGTGAATATTGGCCATGAATAAAGAAGTTGATAAATGCGATACAGGTTTCATTTGAAAATAGAGAGAACTTTTGTTGGTAGAGCTTGTTTGTAAAGTTGATCCCTGTCAAGCCAGCATGATGTCATATTGTTTGTAATCGCATTACACTATGGGTAAAGATATGACTGTTGAAAAACTGGGATAACAATGAAATACTGATTACCAGCCTCAAAATCATGACCAATTTGATTATTCACTAGAATTAAGGCCTGTTGTATGATGGACAGATCTGTGACTTAAGTAAACAATGATTGTAAATGTTTTTTTCTCATTTGTTTTACAGAAATATTCCTGGTTCAACATCACAATCATGACCTAGACACCCTGATCTCTCTTGAGAGAAAGTCGGCATGGAGGTATACATTTTTTTGGAGTTTTCATATTTTAATAATAAAACGTATTGTAGATGCTAATAATAACTAGCTTGAACCAATTTTTATCGCAACTTTTACGCCTGGTTTCCTAATAACTCACTTCCAATGAATCTGTTGATTGTGTGAGTGTGTATTGGTAAATGAGTTTATTAAGTGGTGATCATCTTATTGGGGTTTTTTTAACTGATATTTATCTGAAATATTTGTTTTCAGAGTTCTGGATACAAGGGCTCTTCAAGGAGGTCAGTTTTAATTTTAATCAGATTCTAAACATGCTGTTAGCTCTTATATTAACTCGCTACGCCAAGCAAAATGGAATAATGAAACTCATAATAACTATATCGCTTTCAACCCTTGATTGGTTTAACGCCTTTGTCTGTTGTTTATTGTCGTCAGGACAAGACAGTCCTGTGGCGGTGTCGTATTGGTTATGCATTTTATAAACATTCATACATTTTAAAAGGCGAGGATAGGCCTCGGTGTGCTTGATTGTGTGGACTTACATCAGCACCCGTGGTTTTCTTCATCGCGGAGGGGCAGGTGGTAGAACATTCGCGAAAGTTACCTTTCTGACGCGATATTGAAAGGATGCGATGTATGAAGAGTGGCAATGCAGTTATCATCCTTGGTCTTGTCAATACCAGCCGGTGCTCACAGATTTACTGCAACATTCAGCACTACAGATGTTGTGGGTTTCCGCCTACCATAAACTGACAAGTCGTGATATAAGTGAAAATATCTTGAAAGCGACTCTAATCCCCAATTCAAAAGTTTTTATTCATCGCCAAACCTGTAACAACCTCTTGTTAACAGCAATACTCACAAACCACATGGATCCATTTGATATTTGGAAAAAATTAAATGTAGTTTCATGATTCAGGACATGTTTCTCAAATTAGAGGCCGATATAGTAGATGTTCTATATGAATAGTAAAGTCAACCTCAGTTTAAATGTATTTTGTTGTTGTGACGGCAGTGTTGCATGTTTAATTAAACAGGAAGCCAGCCTTTACTATGAAAGTAAAGCTGTCCTCCAAAGGGAAGCCTCAAAGTGATTCAGATGATGACAGCGATTCCGATCTGGGTCAGAAAAAGAATTCAAGCAGAGTTACAGTCGCAGATAACTCCAACTCTGATTGTGATTCGGTTCCAGATCTGCCTGAAGGTAAATTAATTTATTTTATAATGAACATTTCCTGTTTTTTGTCTTTTTCTTTGTTGTAAAGCCCAGAGACTCAATAATGCTTTGTTCTTGCTTGAATTTTTGTATTATAAATTTTCAGGATGATCCCAAGGTAGGTAACAGGGTTATTTGAACAAATGTTTTCTACTTGCTTGTTATTGCATTTCAATGGAATTGCTATTTCTAGGATTATTATATATGAAAATCCTTTGCGACTTTCAGGAACTGTTGTGGTTAAACCTGAAGCAGTGAAGGAGAAGAAGCCTAGATTCAGTGGACCCGAATTTTCCAAAGGTATTTTATTTGTTATGGCCACTGATTAACTCTGCAACATCTGTTACATTGGCAGTACCATGGGATATTTTATCACATAACCTGAAATAATTAATGTTGTTACCACCTGCCTTTCTCAGAGTTCATCACAATGTTCCATAGGACATTTCCAGTTGCCCTGAGCATGGAGACGGTTAACCCTCTCCCTGCTGAAGGCAACCGGAGATGCCCTAATGAGCAGTGCTTTTGCCTAGTCCAGTAGGGAGAAGGCAACCGGAGATGCCCTAATGAGCAGTGCTTTTGCCTAGTCCAGTAGGGAGAAGGTTAATCGATGCTTTATGGCACTAAACACTAGGACTGCACAATATTACCAGTAAACTGCAATACACTAGTAGAACAATACATACTGCAGTACATTTCTATATGCAACAGTATATTGCCAGCATTTGTATATAGTGGTTGAATCTGATTTTCTGCTAGTGTGATAAAAATGATTACTTATTTACTTATATTGTTAGTTTTGCAACCAAATAAATCAATTCTGATGACTGTTTTTGCAGTAATTACTCCGTATTACTTTATTCAGCGATGTGTTGTTTTGATCAGATCAGCCATTTTCCATCGGAATGTATAGAACCGCGTTTACACATTTTCCAGACCAAATATATTGGCACAACTTGATATAATAAAAAAAATCTATTATATTGCAATACATGTTGTCATATTGCAATATATTGCAATGCAAAAAAATGAGGCCAATATGCAGCACCACTAACCACACCTACCTGTGTCTGTTTCCCAGCTGAGAATCTCGACATCGTCAATTGTACCTCATGCGGCAAACAGATCAATCCAAACACTTCCGGATCGGTCAAGCGACATCCTGATCTAAAGGTCCTTGTTTGCAGGGTAAGATCTTGAAGAAAAAATGTGCCTTGTGATTACAGAGATAGAATGCACGATATGAAATTGCAGTCTCCACATGTTGCCTGTGCATTGGAGAATGGGGTCATGTTCCCAGACCTGTTTCCAATTACGCATTTGTTGTGATTTTAACGTTTATGCTTTTTGAAAAAGCCAGAATACAGTTTTTGATACTGCAACATATTTGTTCTATTTTAGCTTCTGATTCCCAATTTGAAGGAAATGTTTTCATTCTTCTTCTTCCTTTATTTAAAAAATTTTAGGATACAATTTGCTCAGCTCATTTCATCATGTTTCATCATGTCAACTGATGGAAACGATCTGTTGCGCTACAAATCGTTACATAAATTCTGACTTTAGGTAACATTTTCTGTCCTTTTACACTGAGTGGCAAATTACATTACTTTTTTGGACTCAGATTATATATTTTTTAACTTGAAGATTACTCCATGGGCATTTTAACGTTAAACAGTTCCACAGAACGATCACAGCGCTATGACAACTCATACGTACATGCATGTTGAGCAAACGCCTGCAGCTATATTATCGTTCTGTGGACCCCGTTATTGTGATGCAATCAACATCTGTACATATTTATGGGTCTTTCTGAAACAATGACCGCATTTTCTTCTCAACTCGCCTAAGAAATAAACAAGTAGGTTGCCCATTGCAATTTGATAATCTATCGTTACTTTTCAAAGTGACATGAAGTTCTAAGTTGGTTTTATCATCGTGTTGGTGGAAAGATTCCCGCTGCAACATTCTGCAATATTTGTTCACTCCAGACTTTTTAATGTTTACATTTTTTTTATGGTGCTTTATTTTGTTGCAGAAATGTCACAGCTACTACCGCAGTGGGAATATTGAACAGGACGATGACGGCCTGGATGAACAATGTCGGTGGTGTGGTGAGGGCGGCCGACTCTTGGGCTGTGACTTCTGCCATAATGCCTTCTGCAAGACCTGCATCATCCGCAACTTCAGCAGAGCCGAGTTGACCTCCGTCATGGCCGATGGTAAATAATCCTCCGTGTTTGGCCGTAAAATGTTAGAATTCTCGTCGGATTGATAAGGACCAGGGTATCCTTTCATTAATGTCTCATAGTGGGCACTCAAGCTTCATGAATGCTGGAATGGAACTTAAACTTTTAGATGTACTTGCCCGAACAATGATATAAATAACAAAACATGAATTTTCTAGCCCGTAGGATACCTTTAACATTAGGAGCAATGGATCGGACAAGTGGAAACTTCTAGCCCTGTGAAAGTGTTCCCCTTGTGCATTTTGCAGTATTATGAGATTAGAAATCTCATCTGATGGAATTCAGCAATTTTGTAATGATAATAAGTTGTTGTACTGTTGAAAATTTAATTGTATTTCTCATTTCTTGTTTTATTACTATAATTCCTGTACAGTTTATTACTATAATTCCTGTACAGTTCTGAGTAGCTACTTTAGTACAATAAGTAAGACTTTCTGGGCCCTAATCCACAGAACGATTGTAGCGCTACAAGAGTCGTACCTCTTCTATGTTAACATAGAGCTATAACCCTCGTAGCGCTACACGAGTTGTACCTCTTCTATGTTAACATAGAGCCATAACCCTCGTAGCGCTACACGAGTTGTACCTCTTCTGTGTTAACATAGAGCCATAACCCTCGTAGCGCTACAAGAGTTGTACCTCTTCTGTGTTAACATAGAGCCATAACCCTCGTAGCGCTACAAGAGTCGTACCTCTTCTATGTTAACATAGAGCCATAACCCTCGTAGCGCTACAAGAGTCGTACCTCTTCTGTGTTAACATAGAGCTATAACCCTCGTAGCGCTACAAGAGTCGTACCTCTTCTGTGTTAACATAGAGCCATAACCCTCGTAGTGCTACAAGTCGTACCTCTTCTGTGTTAACATAGAGCCATAACCCTCGTAGCGCTACAAGAGTCGTACCTCTTCTGTGTTAACATAGAGCCATAACCCTCGTAGTGCTACAAGAGTCGTACCTCTTCTGTGTTAACATAGAGCCATAACCCTCATAGCACTACGATCGTCCTGTGTAACATTGGCTTAATACAATTTTCCATATGCAATTTCAAGTTTATTCCGTTGACGTCCTTGTCGCATTTGGGTGAAAGATTCTCGCTATGACCTTAAACAATAAATAACTCACTCTGTTGTCATCTGCTGATGGTTCTTGTGTGCTTTTCAGATGGTTCCAAGTGGAAATGCTACGTTTGTGCTCCTTCAAAGCTGAAGAAGCTGTTGAGAGAGTGTGACACACTGTTTGACAAAATCGAAAAAGAAAAGCAGAAAGCGAAGATGCAGAACAACAGAGAGTCCACAAAGAATTTGTCATCCAATAGTCAGCCTCAGAAATCCGGTTTTGGTAAATCTTCCTCTAATAAAGAACTCGATAAAGGACATAGTTTAGATCTAGTCTCTTTTCCACATATCTCGATAGGCACGTTGAACCTGCCGCAAGTCGTGGCACGCATGTTCGGCTTGACCCGGGGCTTTCAGTCCGTACTAGAGGTGCTGAAGTCAGACCTGGAATCGGGCGACGACGGCAAAAGTGAGATGAACACCAAACTCGACCGCAGTGCCAGGATGCTGGAAGCCACAATGAACAAGTACCTGAAGTCCCTCAATGACGTCCTGTGTATAAGCCAGGCGAGGAAAACCGATAAAGGGGAGACGGCTGGAGACGAAATCGTTTTGTCAAACGGTCATATATCGCTAAGCGATGATGATGAGGACATTGAAGTTGACATTCGTGGAAAAGGGTCATCGAAAGAAAAGCCTGAAGCAACCTCCAGCAAGAACGGGAAAGGAAATGTCAACAGAAAATGCTCGCCTAAAGGCAAGTCTAAAATGGACACCTCCAGAATAACTGAAACAAATAGCACGTGGATCGACAGCGACGAGGAGTCTGACATATTTGACGTCCCTGTGACCTTTGCGACAAGCACTAAGGATTCCGTGGACGGAGCTAGCTGCAATAGAAAGAGTGATGGGGACAGATTGAAGACTGGGGAGGAACCGAAGGAGTCCGGACGCAAGTCGAAGGGTTCGGGGGATCCCGAAAACGAGGCTGCACAACTGGAACTTCTCCAGGAACTAGCCGAGGAGATGTGCAAGGAGCAGAAACAGAGGAAGAAGGGTAAGAAAACTCCTGAAGAGGAAGTATCCAATGATGACGACGATGACCTCAGCGCTACGACCAAAGACAAAAAGAAGGGGAAAAAAGATGATGGTGATGATGATGATGATTTGGACGAGAGTGATACAGAAAGTAGCGATGATGATGAGAAAAGTTCGGACAGTGACTACATCAAGGTCAGCAGACCGATGCGCTCGAAGAGAACCAAGAAACAACGAGGTACGTTTAACACTGGAAGTTCTCGTGTGTACGGATGGGTGGGTGGTAGTGCAGTGAATTAGGAACCAACAGTCCTGGGTTCAAACCCTCTCTTGGGACCCATTAGCAATTTTCACAGAAGTTACATATCGTAATCTAGAATTGTATATTATAATTTATTATATATATATACAATATTGCATATTGTAATCTAATAATAATCAAATAACTAATATTGTAGTCATCGCATATAGGTGAAATATTTCCGCTGCAATGGAAAAACACTAACGACCTCCATCATTGTGGTGTCGGTTTACTGCAGCACTAAATGCTAACATGCATTGCAGATTTTTTATCCTGTAACCGATGAGACGTGATGTCCAAAATTATCTTGAAAACAGCACAGTTTAAACAAAATAAATGTATAATATTGGTGGAAATGGATTAGTATTTGTTGCTAGCTGACTGCATTATTTTTTATATTATAGAGGAAGATGCACGGAAAAGACTGAGAGAGGAGAGAAGAGCAAAGAAAGAAAAAAGGGATAAACGAAAAAGAAAACTGAAAAAGGAGGAAGAAAAACATGACAAACGTGAAAGGAAAAAACATGTAAAAGGGGAGAGAAAAGCTAAGAAGTCTGATTCAGACGACAGTGAAGAAAAACTTGAAAAGGAGATTGCAAAATTGGAAAAAGGCCCAGAAATAAGGAAAAAGAAAAATAATGTGAAAGAGGAAGTTAGCAGTGAAGGTGAAAAGTCTGAAGGTGAAAAGTCTACTGAAGATGACAGTGATGAGAAAACAACAAAAACAGTAACAGAAGACAAAGGCAAGTGTCAACCAGACATCTGTGCCCTGTCCATCTATATGTTGAGTTGACCCGTCGACCTGGAAAACAGTTGCTATCAGCCTTGTACTTAAACAGTACAATGTCATGATGTATATTGTATAGTAACAAGCTTTTCCTAGGAACCAAGATACCATTACCAAGGAATATAGAATCAATGAACAGAGCAATTTCAATTATATCTCCCCCAAAACAACAGTATTAGGAAAATGTCTCATATCGGTTCCATCTATGGACGCAGCAGGATTGTAGTAATGTTTTTATGGACTTCCTTGCTTATTCTTTTTAGAAGTGGCATTAATATTTGTTCTGGCAGTGCCCTTAAAAAGGTCCTGAGATGCCCTTTTAGCCTTTGGTATTGAATGCATATCTGGTTTCTTTTCACACTATGCTGGTTTTTCACTTTTGATTTAGTTACGTAATTTTATCACTGTGGTACTATTTTACATTAAACTATCCTGTAGTGAATCGGACATTAATTCCTTGGATATATCAACTGGATATTAAGCGCTTAAAGACTTTGACAAGTACATTATGTAACATGCTATAGAGGTAATGACAACATGTTTGAAGTTAATTCGAATTTACTTGGTGTTAATTTCAATTTCAGAGCTTGTCATAGTTTCATCTGGTCAAAATTTCATTTTTGCTGATTTTTAGTGTATTGTTTAATCCTTGTAGGTCAAAAGACGAGAGAAAAAAAGAAAGCAGAGTCTTCTAGTTCAGACAATGATGTTGATGGTGTTGATGATGTGGACGACGAGGTTGATGAAGACCTCGACGAGGGTGTAGGGACTTCATTGAAACCGGAGAATAATGAGGTATTGAACGGTTTGGTTTTGAATATCAATTTTCACTTGGGTTTGTATACTTCCCAGGATGTTGAGAGGGAAATTGAGTGTATACTCATTTACCAACTGTGCTATTAATAGTCATTACTTTGAATATGCTTTCCAATGTAGATTTGGCACGTTATTAATTCATGCTGTGTATTAGGCCCCGTTCCTTTGATCTATCCCGCCCCGGGGGCCCGGCATCAATGTTCGCGAAAGTTACCTTTCTGACGCGATATTGATAGGATGCAATGTCTGTAGAGTGGCAATGCAGTTATCATCCGATGCTCGCTGGTTTACTGCAACATTCAGCGCTACGGATGTTGCGGGTTTCCTCCTGCTTGTTTAAACTGACAAGTCGTGATATAAGTGAAAGAATATTGAAAGTGCCTCTAAACCATAATTTAAAAATAAAAAAACAGTACATGAGATATAAATCTATTACATTTTTTATTAAATCCTTTGATCTGAGCGAACTGTTCTCAGACGGACAGGTGACGTCACTCCAATATGGTTTACTGAGTGAAAGGAACGACTCGCACACGTCTCGCACAAAGCAAGATGGCAGCAAAGGGTTACCTTAGATGTGTACTTTCCTTGTGCAGTCAGCGAGTACAGACCGCAGTGTATGAGACGTTCCATTGACAAGATTGTCTGGTTGGAGTACTCTGAATAATTCACACAGGCCAAAGGAACGTCACTTTTGTGAAAGAATTTTGAAAGCGGCTATGAACCCAAATTAACTTTTTTTTAAATTTCTTTATTTTATTCATTCTGTACAACTGTGGTCCGTCAGTACCAGCCGATGCTCGCAGTTTTACTGCAGCATTCAGTGCTACGGACTTTGAGGGTTTCCTCATGACCTAGCCATGATACAAGTGAAAGAATCTTGAAAGCGGCTCTAAAGCCCAATTTAGATAACAAGAAAACTATTGATGATTGCAGGTAAGGAAGGAGAAGGTGGCTGATGTGGAGAATGAGCTGGCCAAGGAAGAACTAATGGCTGAACTAGAGGACGATGAGGGCAGCAATAAAGATGTTGAAGACGAGGACAGCAACTCTGGTGAGAACATGGCTTGTGCCATTTGGGGCCAGTTCCGGCTGCACTATATTTCACTATACTACACTAGGCTATAGGCAAATCGTTTCATGCTTACAAAACACTGTGGTGTCCAAACCCATTGTGAAAGATAGAACTATGTATGCTGGTGCAGGCTCCCATAGCTACATAGTACTATGTACTGAAAAGTAGTGTAGGCTGAATGCACCTGGCTACTCCATAAGGAGTTTTACGTATAGGAGGGAGGCAGAGTATCTCCATTCTGCTATCGACCATATGACATTTTGTTGGCGTGTATCTCGTGCAATGAAAAAAAATATTTAAAAAGAACACTTTCTGACACAATATTGATAGAATGTACTGTCTGTAGAGTGGCAATGCAGTTATCATCCTTGGTCTTGTCAGTACCAGCCGACAATCGCAGGTTTAATGCTATATTCAGCACTACGGATGTTGTGGGTTCCCTCCTGCCCTAAACTGACAAGCCGTGATATGTGAAAGAATCTTGAAAGCAGTTCTAAACCCCAATTCCAACAAAAATATAAAAATTACAAACATAAAATAAAATATGAACATTTTGAAAACCAGTGGGGCATACACAAAATATAGCTTGTTGCCCAATACACTTGTGTAGACAAAAAAAAATGTACATACATTCAGGTGAAATACATTTAACCATGACCGTAATTGTATGCCTTTAATATGCCATCAGGAAGCACAGTGTTAGTTGGGTTCCAGTCTAATAAATAGGAGTTCCAGGATTAGATGATATAGTTAAATAAAATGCTTGGTCCAACCTGTAAAGTGGTTTTGAACCTTGGAATATGTCGGCCTCTTCGTTGAAATTCGAGAAATTAACTAAAATATATTACGTGTGGTTGACAAATGTTTTATGTCAAAATATCAGATTTATCAGAATTTGCACATGTTAATCCATATAATTGGTTATTTAATTGTCAATACCGAGTTGCTTTCAACTGTTTATGTTTTACAGATGATTCTAAAAAGAAGAAATGGAAAGGAAAATCCAAGAAAGAGAAAACTGTCGGCAAAGACAAGGTCACTAATGAGGAAGAAGAAGAAGAAGAAGATGTAAAACATATATCTTCCAGGGCAAGGAGAGCACAAGACAGATTGCTGGACGCTAAAATATCCGAAAGCGACACTGACTCGAAGAAAAGTAAAACGAAGAAGACAAACAGTAAAGAAGATGCTAGTTCTGACACTGAAACTAAAAAGAGGAAAAAGAGTTCGAAAAAATCTGATCGCAGTGATTCTGATGTGATTAAAAAGCCAAAGAAAGGTGATATTTCTGGGGAGAATGATGATGAGGACATGGACTCTGACAACGACGAAGTCACGAAAAGTAAAGGGGAAATTGAATTGTTTACCAATGACGACGGCGATTCTGATTCTGACAAGAAGACAAAAAGCAAACGGGGCCAAAAAAAGAAGTCGTCGGACGAAGATTACAGTGATTCTGAGATGGACATTGAGCCAAAAGGCAAGCGAGGAAAGAAGAAATCATCATCGTCTTCAGATGAAGATGACAGCGAATCTGAGGTTGAAAAGAAAAGCAAGCGAGGTAAGAAGAAGAAATCGTCGTCATCCTCTGATGAAGATGACAGCGAATCTGAGGTTGAAAAGAAAAAGAAAAAGAAACGAGGAAAGAAGAAGAAAGCCTCTGATGATGACAGTGATTCTAAGGACAAGAAAAGGAAACGCAGAGGAAAGAACAAAAAAAAGAAAAAGAGGGGGTATGATTTTTGTGATTTTAGATTTTGTGTTTGTTAAGAGATTTTAGTGAACATGTAATTTAAATTGATCTATGAATTGTGAATCGATTCACGTACAGTGAACCGCATATCCCAATGTTACAAGGGAAACAACGACGCAATTATTTTAATTTTTAAATTTGTTTTATTTTTTGTTTTGTTTATTATTGTTATTATTATTATTGTTATTTACGTGTATTGACCTTCCTTTGTTTACTTACAGCAAGAAGCGCAAGATCAACAGCGACTCTGACGTAAGCGATGAGTCGGAATCCGAGGCATTCAGTGAAGTCAGCTTGGACTCCTCCGAGGAGGAAAGACGACAACAGATGAAGGCTGAACGTAAAGCTAAAAGGGCGAAGCGACGCAGAATCAAGAATCCAGACGATTCCTCGGATGCAGAGGAAAAGGCAGACAACAGCGATACAGACGACCTGGTAAGTTTGTTATGTTGTTGAGTGAAAATTTAGTTGAACATCAGCTTACTATTGAATTAGAAACTTTTGTTTTACAGCATTGTTCATGTTTGGGATAATGGGGAAACAGAATGGTGCTTCTCGTTTTTTCTGGACTGAAGTTTGAAGTTGCATCAGTAAATTTGAAGTTGTATCAATAATGTTTTAAGTTGTATCACCAGTAATGTTTGAAGTTGTATTCTCAGTGATGTTTGAAGTTGTACTATGAGTGATATTTAAAGTTTTATCATGTAATTTTTAAGATGTATCATTTTAAATGTTTTAAGCGTATCACAACTGTTGTTTTTTGCAGGGTGACAGCGATGATGATGATGACGACGACGACGACGACGATGACAAAAGTCCTGAAAAGTCGGGCAGAAAGAACATCAGAAAAATCAAGTCCGACAAGAAGCTGACCGATGAAACGAAAAAAGCTCGCAAGGCCGAGGATGCTCGAAGAAAGAGGGTCGCCACTCGGCAGAAAGAGGTTTGTAAATACAGTAGTATGTTATCACAGTTACAAACAGGACTAGGACAATAATTAGTATTATGTATATTTTTATTTTATTTTGTTTATTCCAAATTGTCGCATATGGGTGAAATATTCCCGCTGCGATGTAAAGCTAATTCATTTATTCATTTCAAATTTGTTTCTGAAATAAGAGGATAATAAGGTCACATGTGTGAAATATCCATACTGCAACAATAAGCAATAACTTGATCAATCCATCGTCAAATTCACTTTTAGTTTTCACGGTATTTCCTATGTTGCAGTTCAATCACGTAGTTCAGATCAAGGATAAGAAGACGTCGTGTCCGATCACAACACAGCTGATTTTAGAGATGGATAAAGACGGAGAGAAACCTCTCCTTGAAGTTAACAAGAAGTTGATCCGCAAGCTCAAACCTCACCAAGTTGGAGGTAGCCTTCACACAGTTGACTCACTAGAAAGGTTGTCCTGTCAATATCGTCGTCGCAAATGGGTGACAGATTCCCGCAGCGACGTTAAAACTCCATAATCATTTGCCTTTCAATCTGGTCAATTGCAAATGGGTGAAAGATTCACGCAGCCATGTTAATCTCCATAATCACTCAATGGGTGAAAGATTCACACTGCGACATATTCCTTTCACCACAATACAGTGTTCAGAGTACTCTGGACAGAGTGCTTTTTCAAAAGGAACAGAATGGAACCTGTGCTGTCATCTCTCGCAGTCTGTGGTACTGACAGAATAATGACATAAATCTAAGGGACTCTTTCCTGCTGTCTTGTTTGTCACGTATGGGTGAAATATTCCCACTGCGACGTAAAGCACTAATTGTGCAAAAAAATTGCGAAACATTCCTTTCGTTCGGAGCACAATTTGCGTACAGACAGGTAGAACACTCGAAAGGAACGTCCCTGGGTTTTAATCTGTTACTCCTTGGGTTACAGTTGTCACATATGCGACGCAAAGCACTAATTCATTCATACATACCTTGGGTTACAGCGTCAGAAAGGTAACTTTTGCAAACATTGATGCTGGGTTCCTTTGACTGGAAATCCAAACATTCTACCATTGTTCTACCACCCGCCATATTTTTTTCTCTCCTTTGTTACAGCATGCCAGTTTATCTGGGATTGCCTGTGTGAGAGCGTGGATAGAATAAAAAAGAAGGAAGGGTCGGGTTGTATATTGGCCCACTGTATGGGTCTGGGGAAAACCTTGTCCGTGAGTATTCATGTGGTCCTGCCATTTTTTCCAATTTCATGATCTCAATTTATTGTCTGGTCGTTCCCACTGCGGCGAAAACACTAACTCAATTTATTGTTGGCAGAATTGGAACTGAATAATCTGGTATTTGGACGACAAAACTTTTGGAAGTTTGTGGTTGACATTTAAAAAAATTTTAAAGTACTATTTTCTTTTCGTGATTTTTTTTGTCAGTATAATTATTTATGACAAATATTACAACATTTAAAAGTTTGTGAATATGTTTTATGTTAAAAAAAAATTCTCTCCAATTTTCATTGCTTTCACAGGCATTACAGAGATTTGATTTGCCGTTTACAACATTTTTAACGAACCAGTATAATTACATATTAAATGTCACGTATGGCGAAAGATTCCTGCAGCGATGTAATCAAAATAATGCACTCACTCGCTCACTATTTACAATATTTCTTTTCAGGTGATCTCATTTGTCCACACGATGCTTCAAAACCCAAAACTAACAAAGATGCGCACATGTCTGATCGTGTGTCCACTCAACACCGTCATCAACTGGAGCAACGAGTGGGACATGTGGTTTGAAGAGGCTGATAAACTGGATGTACGTACATGCTACTGCTTCAAGTCTTGTGTCCTTTGACAACTGGCTACATGGTTTTTAGCCATTCAGCTACTTGCCTCCTCTTCAACACAATCTGGATACTGTAAATCAGGAAATTAATGCGTCACTAATTTAATGCGACCTCAAGCTTTTAGACATAAATGCGACAACAATTAAATGCGATTGACCAGGCCTCTATTCATGTTTTTTTCCCTGGACCTACCTTTCATTATTTTCTATAATACGTAGGAATTAAATGCGGCCATAAGCCAATCCCATTTTTCGCATTAATATCATGCTCGCATTGATTTCCTGATTTACAGTATGTAGATCAATATTTCTCTATCACTTTGTCGGTTACTGTTTCTCCATTTAGAAATGGTTTTTTCACTTGTGAATGGGTGAAACATTCCCGCAGTGACGTTAAACTCCATAATCACTCACTCAGTTTATTACGGCTGCGTTCAGCCGACAATACGTATGATATGTAGTACTACGCGAGTCATTCGGCCAGCTATCTAGTGATATGTATACATTTCAATACGGGTTTGGACCATGTATTGTTTTATATCAAAACCCAAAGCATGAAGCAAATGGACTGAAGACATCCGCAAACCGATTTCCTTCTATTTTCTTACTAACAAGTAGTGTATTGGATGTATTGTTGGCTGAACGTAGTCCTGTTTACGTATGAAGGAAACGTGCAACACCCGTTGCCCTAAGTATTGCAGTAAACCTGAGAGCACTAGCTTGTACTGACGAACCAATGATAAAGAAAGAATTAAATAATAAATAAATAGTCCATTTATTAAATGCATGACTCCATGCTAATGCATACTTGAAGCACTGAATGCTACATTATTATTTACCTCAGTCAGTGGATTACTTTGCACTCATTTCACCTTCTTAACTCCCTGGGTATCATCCAACCCAAGTGGCTGTTTCAGGTGCTAGAAGGTTAATATTCAAAATTCCATTTCCTCCTATTGGGTACCCATTTTACAGCTGGGTGGACTGAAGCAGTGTGGATCTATGCACTTGGCTAAAAAACAATAGCTTGAGCTAGATTCGAACCCAGGACCTCCTGGTTATGAAGCAGCCATGCTACCTCTAGACGGCCACACTCCATAAGCTAACGTACTTCTTCTACAACTGGTCCAAATTGGTAGAATTCAGTAGCAGATCAATCCAGATTTAAGCAACTGATTTATGAACTTGCGTCTCCCCAGGTTTACGAGATGTCGAGTATCAAGCAAAACTGGAGTCGCGCCGACTATCTCAGCGACTGGCTGGAAGGGGGAGGAATCATGATCATTGGCTACGAGATGTACCGCAACCTCACGCAGTCCGCCCGCATCAAGAACAAGAAGATGAAGGCCATCTTTAATAAAACCCTTGTTGATCCTGGTGAGACACACATTCACTATAGTAAACACTGCATGTCGTAAACAATGCATTTCGAGGTGCATTGCAAGTACACAGCAGGGGTGCATTGTTAAAATTGACGCTGATTTAGATAATAATAATGTGAACATTTATAATGCGGCAGATCACGCTGTAAATCATTCTCATAGCGCTACATTATTACCCTGGTCAATGGATTTGTGTGCACTCATTTCCCCTTCTCAACTCCCTGGGGAGTATACAACCCTAGCTGCCAGTTAAGGCGCTAGAAGGTTTGCATTAACAATTCCTTCTCGTCTCGAGCTTACTCCCTCACTTTTAACCATTTTGTCCCATTGTTTGCAGGTCCTGACTTGGTTGTATGCGATGAAGGCCACATTCTAAAGAATTCAGACTCTGCGGTATCGCAAGCCATGAATAAAGTCCGTACTCGACGCAGGGTCGTGCTTACTGGTACCCCTCTCCAGAACAATCTGGTGGAATGTAAGTGTTGATACATATCCCTTGTTGAAAAGCCATTTCTTTATTATACAAGTCCCTATATTTGTTTATGTCTTCAGTGAATAGTTCAATTATTTTTATTTTATTTTTAATTTTTTTTATGTAACTAGGGCACTACTAAAATATGAATGTTCAATGGTTGAAATGGCTTTTCAATTTAAAATTTATTCCATCATTCTCAATGGTTAGTGAGTTACTTTTGCTTTGTGTTTGTTTTCAGTGAAAATTGAGATGCGATTTACAAATAAATTGTTCTAAACCCCAATTTTTATTTTTATTTTAAATAAAACAAAATACAATAAATAAACAAATAACATTGAATGAAAAACAAAAACATTAAAAAGGAATTGCAATGTTCCAACCGAGTTTCAGAATCAATTGAGAAAATCATTCTCATTTTCAGACCACTGTATGGCCAGCTTTGTAAAACCAAATCTCATGGGTACCAAGAAGGAGTTTTTGAATCGATTCGTGAATCCCATCACCAACGGCCAGCATTCCGACTCGACCGCATACGATGTCAAGGTCATGGTGCGACGAGCCCATGTGCTTCACGAGATGTTGGCGGGCTGTGTCCAGGTAATGATGATAATAATATACACTGGCATAGTGCCTTTAACCAGGTGATGATAATAATATACACTGGTATAGTGCCTTTAACCAGGTAATGATGATAATAATATACACTGGCCTTTAACCAGGATTAAACTGCTCAAAAGCGTTTTTATTTTCATAATGGCCTTGTGCAGTCATGTCCCAGTCAAGGAAGCTACACAGTTATAGAAGCTATAAAAATAAAAATAATAATAAATAATAGTGTGGTGACCTGAGAATGCGCCTGGTAAAAGAAAATCCAATGTTCATATTTCTCATTAACAATTTAGCTAGTTGGTTTTCAAGTGGACTAATTCCTCTATTGGCAGTGTTAATTTTGCTATATGTGGCATCTGCAGTAGATTAAAACACTGAATATTGTTGCAATGAAAATGTTATGATTCAAATACTTGCACTACAAATGATCTGTTTGAGTAGTTCAACATATATCTACATTCGACATGTATCTACAATCTTTTTCTACATAGAAAAATTATACTGCTGGTGTATTTTATATTTTATAATGTCAATTTAAATGCAAAAGTCAGTTTTTATTGAATTAGCGCTTTAATTAGCAACGGGAATATTTAACCTATACACGATGACAAGTCAGTCTACATGAAACCAGATACGGCAAGAACATTATAACGTACACATGATATACTCCCACAGTGACATAAACAATAAATCGATCAATTAAAATATACAAGACAGTTGTTTTCCATTTCAGAGAAGGGACTACTCCGCCCTCACAAAATTCCTGCCGCCGAAGTTTGAGTACGTCATTTCTGTGCGGCTGTCGTCAAAACAGATCGACCTGTACGAGAAGTATCTGGAGGTGAATGGGGTGTCAGCACTTGGCGGACCCGTTAAAGGGACACGACTCTTCGCAGACTACCAAAACCTCATGAAGATCTGGACCCACCCGTGGGTTCTGAAAATGGCCGAGATTCGCGACGAGAAAAAGGTGGGAGATATTTCGCAAAATGAGACTTCATTACTGAAAATACGTATCTCTTGTTTGATTGCTCAAGAGTGGATTCTTTTATTATTAACCCTCTTCATGCTGAAGGCAACCAGATATGCTTTAAAGGGCTGTGCGAGATGGTTAAACTCGAATATAGATTTTAAACAAGTTTTGACAGAAAGGAAACTGGATTTGATTTTTTCTTTTCTTCTCTCCAGATGAAATACGATGACGAGAGCGAGGACTCGTTTATCGACAACAGTACGAGTGAAGATGAAGCCAGTGGTACTGGCAGCACTGACGACGAAAAGTCTGCGAAGAGCGACGCTTCGGTAGAGAGTGTAGAAGCTGGTACCAGTACTGGAATCACTAGACGTTCACGGAGGGGAAAGTAAGCAGTCGTGTGTTTACAGTACCGGAGATGGGGCGGGTGGTAGCACAATGGTAGAACGTTTAGACTTTTGAGCCAAAGGTTCCAGGTTCAAATCCTGCTCGGCGTCAATGTTCACTCATATTTCTGAGGCGATATTGATAGGATGCACTGTCTGTACAGTGGCAATGCAGTTATCATCCTTAGTCTGTCAGTACCAGCCGGTGCTCACAGGTTTACTGCAACATTCAATGCTACGGATGTTGCGCGTTTCCTCCTGCCGTAAACTGACAAGTCATGATTTAAGTGAAAGAATCTTGAAAGTGCCTCTAAACCATAATTTTTTAAAACCAAAAACAGTACAGGAGATATCTATATTTAACATGAGGATATCTATCTTTAACATGAGGATGTGCCTTCTACTATCATCAAACTTTAAGGAAACAATATTGATGTTTTTATTTTACATTCAAATGCGAATACATTAAATTTTACATGTCAATTGGAAATAAATTTACAATACATGCATGGTCAATACTATATTGCTTGATCGTTGATGCGTCTCTTATGGTACTTATAAGTTAGGAAAGAAAGGTGGTACATGTGAGATTGCAAACATGTAGCTAATTGTATATGGGTAAAATGTTCCCACACTGACAAATCAATTTCGATTTAAAATTTTTATTTGAACATAGTTTATTTGTTAGATAACGATTGTGGAATTTGTTTCCCGACTTTGTAAAACCACTCCTGTATAGATTAGATGTACGGTTCTTATAGGGGAGGTAAAGGAGGACCAGGGGCAGTTGTGGATTATGAACTTTGACCATAACTTGGCACTCATTATTTGCAGTCCACCCAAGAGAGGAGACAGCGATAAGGATGAGGTTGTTAAAGACTGGAAGACTCGGTCCCGGGGCGGCGGTAAGTGATGGCAGTGACGGCAATTCACTTTTCCGCTTGCATCCACAAAATTGTCGTTTCTTGATTTACATTATCAGATGCTATCTGATCTTGCCTGAATGAACCATGTTTACGGTTGTCTTACATTTTGGCATCGCATTTCATACTACCGTATACACTGACATTTCCGAGGTTGGAAATTATCGAGGTATTCAAGATTAATTAGTCTGCCTCTAAATAATTCAAGCCATGCAATTTTCTTTACGCTGTCAGGTTCAAAAACAAACTATCATGCATGAGAGCCTCGTGTGTGTCTGTATAAATATCCGTTTTGACATGCGCAGTTGTCAACATTGTAATAACGTATATGTACAACTAATCATCATATATTTC
>JAUTBT010022017.1:0-20755 GCA_032361225.1 Lepetodrilus schrolli
CACACACACACACACACACACACACACACACACACACACACACACACACACACACACACACATACACACACACAGAGTGATACACACGCACCTCAATGATTTTGGGCGTGAAGGTCCCTGGCATAAAGTGTTGTTTCAGCTGCGATATGCATTAGACTAATTATCTCTACGTACGTTGCTAATACATCGTGTGGGTTAGCATGGTGCGCATGTATGGTAAATTATTTTCTATTAGACGTGTAAGAGGTGTTAGACAGGGTGAAGACCTTTCTCACGTACTATTCTATCTATTATTAATTGATTAAATGATAGTTAATTTTGAAGATTAAATAATGTAGGCCAACTAACACCACAAGATCGTTAACGAATACGATATTGTCCATAATCTTTGAAATCAATGTAGTCTGACATCCCTACAATATAACATAAGTTTTCAAGTATCTTGAAGCCCCGTGAAATCAGTATTACTTTTATAGCAGTATATGTGGCAAAGCCGTTTGTGAGATTGTAACTTGGTTTCCTCTTAACCTCACCACCTCTATAATGTTATAGTTTATGCGTTTGTACCTGACTTGTTGTATCTACAATCCTGAGCGAAATATGTTCTGCTGTGTGCCGCGAGTTTAGCAGGTGTGCCAGCAGATTTAATTGATCCACGAGAATCCACAGAACTGACTTTGGTAAAGTTACTAGTGTAGCTAGGTGTGCACGAGTTTAACTTGATACTTTGCCGGATCCAAGCCAGTTAACGTTCTTTAATCAAACAGCCTAAGGTGGTAACCTATTTCTGTCAGTTATGGCGTTTTTTCGACATTAATTATTGATTTGTCATCTCCCGCTAGTATTTAGTTTTATCCAAGTGAGTGTAAAGTTATCACGTTTTGGAAAATTGAGAAAAGTGGGAAAAGCCAAGATTACCACCTGAAAATCGTGAAAAACAGCGTATTCACTTATCTCCACTTCTCTTCTCAACCAGGTAATGTACAATACTGATTATGTTTTCTGGTTAGTTAATGTTCATTCCATTAAAGCGACAACACATAGTTCACAATTCTAAGTATGTCTTCCGTGGATTCGCGTTGACAAACACCAAGAGGACACGTACATGGATGTTTCACAATTATTTCACACTTGAATAAATCACCTTGTCATTATTTAACATATATGCCTATATATTTACCGATACGTTTAGCATCCTGTGTTTATCTAATGGACTCAATGTTTACTAATTTTCACGTAAACATCAGGAATATCATATTTATATCGAGACAAAAACAATCTCTCACTCTGCCATACAGAAGCAATGACACCCATCACAGCTGGTATGCCGCACGTTAGTGCGTTTGTGTGTGACTACGGCAGCCAGCTGGTACTTCGGCGCTGATGTATAGTTGCTTCTTCGTTATCTTAGCAAATGAAGCGATACATGCGTTTGTTTATCCTAACTAATTTCCAGCTTGCGACGAGAATGGTGTTACGAGCTATTACATATCGATTTTAAAATGTGCTGACGTATCTTGCACACTGGCTGTGAAGATGCACATTATACACATCAATAACGCTATAACTGCTCTTGATGACAGATGCCCATGCTATGAACGCATGATATAAAAGCATGGCTTTGAACGTTTCTGATAACTCCAACATGCAGTATTTATATAGTTGGACATAACTTAATGACTGGTGAAACAGAAGTGATTGTTTCAAGAACTAAACAAATCAATGTCGTCATATCTGTCTCACTAATCAAAACGTCACTGTAACGTCATGTCGGTCAACACTCTAGAAGACACCGTCAGATCACCAGTCACAAATGTGAAGGTGGCATTAATGGTCTATCAAGCACAAACCTCGTCACACTAACGTCACATCAAACTTCGGGTAACACTAACACGTTATCAGGTACGGACCTCGAATAGCACTAACGTCCTCTCAATTACAAGCCAAACGTACCAGTTCCACAGCCGTGTCCAAGTCACTGTAGTCATAGCTACCTCACCCGTCTCAGCTGTCCAGTCAGTTCAGACATCATAACCATAAGATACGCTACTTTCACACTCTGCCTTCCAAACAAGCATCTACACACGTCCAGCCTTGAGGGATTGGTCGTGTGTAAACATGTGCTTGTTCCAGCACTAGAAGTAGAAGTATATGGTCTTGTCTATCACGCATGTCAGGAGAATGGCGCACTAGTCGCTGCAACAGCTCCACCTGGGGGAGGTAATAGTGTTCATATCTGAACAGATTAGTTTTAATATGAAACTGCAATACCAGCTGTTAATTCTTGGAGTAACCCGCGTTCTGTGACGTAGCAGGTACAGTCAGCTCGTGGATGCTGTAGTAAATCTAGTTTATCCTCAATGTAACTTAACACAACAATAATACTGGTTTATTTCCATTGTGGCCGAATTCTCTGAGCATTTGCAAAACCGATTTATATTTTTCTCTTAGATCTAAAGAACAACATTTTTTAGTGTGTAGGTAGGCTCGATCAGGGCTGGTGTATACTGTTAATGTGGAGATAGGTGTACGTTTCAGTGTTTACGTAGAGAATACTAGACACAGAATCACTTAGTTATGTTAGTATAGGTACCGTATACCATGTAGTTACGATTAACGCAAATACATTTCCTAACAAAACCGTATTTTGATTATAGACAATAATTCTATATCTGTTCCCGGATTGAAAGGAAGACATTGGAGCTCGCATCATGAATATGTAATATCTTAATGTTTATGGACTTGACCTATCGACAACGGCCATGGTGTGTATGTGTGTATGTGTGTGTATATGTGTGTGTGTCTATGCGTGTATCTATGTGTGTGTGTGTGTGTGTGTGTGTGTGTGTGTGTGTGTGTGTGTGTGTGCATACCACCGGAATAAGAACCGTAAAATAAAGTAAGACTATATGCTGTGGTTACAGGAACAAACCTACGGCATAACATTATTCTTTGCTTGGGTTGCATCGTGATCGCTGTTTTATATTGCAGTTTGTTTGGACAGGTTTAGCGCCTTAGATCATACTTAGTTTGACCTCAGTGGAAATTATTTAAACCTCAATGGACAGTCTTTTTTATTTACCTCAGACATCAACTTTGACCTCGGTGAGCATTAGTTTGACCACAGTGGACAATAGATTGCCTTCCGTGGAAAATATATTGCCTTCAGTGGCCAATAGATTGCCTTTAAACATTGGACAATACCGTAGATTCACCTCAGTGGACATTAGTTTGACCTCATTGAACGTTAGTATGACCTCGGAGATATTCATTTGACCTAAGTGAACATCTGGCGCCGAGATTACGAAAAGCTTTGAGTACGATTTCATGCTCGAGCTCAAATCGTATAGGGGTATTTGTGAACAAAACATCAAATGGTACTCCAAAGTTTCGTAATCTTAGGACTAGATTCGCTTGTGGGCATTAGTTTGACCTTAGTGGACATTATTTTTATCTCAGTGGATATTATTTTGACCTCAGTGAACATTCGTCACTATAACTTAAACATGGACAAGCAAACAAGAAACGGATTTTTGAAATCATTCACGTGACGAGTTCGTGCGCATGTTCAAATGCCTATCATCTTCTGACGGATGCAATCTACTGGCATTGATCGTGCACGATGTCTTCTCGTTTTAAATAAAAAGAAAAGATTATCAACAGCAGGAAATCAAAATAGAGGTGTTTTTTTTACCAAAGGGGACGCGCTCATAAAATATTGAAGTGTTAATTTACAAGCCTGGCAAGTGTTAATTTACAAGCCTGGCAAGAGGACAGATCAGTTAAGGAGCGGAATTGGGAAATGCTAACAGACTACAACAATAGGTCGCCATGTTGTGAAACGCATAGATGAAAGTATAATGGCATAACACATTGAAGAAAATCCAATGGTATACTATGTATGTCCATGTAGATGTAGTGCTACAATAGTTGTTAGTCCAATTGTAGAAGATTGGGTTGCACGAAGCTCGTGAAGGCTATCTGAAAGACAGTGCTACAACTATTGTAACGGCAATTGGAAGTCCCTACAACTATTGTAGCCTACAAGAGCGTCGTGCAAATGGACCCTGAACAAAAATATCAGAACCAGTTGACAGAGAGCAGATCATATTGAAGCTAACATACTTTAAACGTTAAAACATTTGGATTTGGGGTTTCCTCTTTCTAACGGTTGTATTAACCCCGGTATCGTTATAGCAAATGTTCATAATTCTTCTTTTCAACTAAAAGATCTACTTTCATCTGTAAAAGTTAGAAAACTCAGCTGCGCTCTCACTTTTATGCCCTCGTCTGCATGTTCTCACCATCTACTTGGGAAACTGCTGTACGAGTTTCACACGTTTCATCAGTTACCTTCCACCGCAACCATACAGGCCAGGACACGTAGCGGCGTGGACTGTATCTGTCAGCTTTTCTAATTGGATGGTACCTCAGGAAAAATTCTGAAATCCACCTGGGTTATGATGTCAGAAAACACAATTTACTTCAGTAAAAGGTATACTGGATTTCTTGCTATATGGCCGGCATGCAAGTACTTAGTATTCATCACCAACTTTCCTGCGATGTTTACAGTATTCAACAAATGAAAAGAAATGCATATTTTGGGGTTCTGTCGATAGATCTTGGTCCAATTACAGAACAACGTGTATGTTTTTAGATGCATTTTGACATATGAGGTCTCGTTTGTGGATTTTTTAAGAGCTACACTCCTCCTAATAGAGAGAAAACATAGAATGGTATTGTCATCGCCAAAGCTGTACTGTTGAAGATTGTGATCTTAATGAGGACAACAGGTTCAGTGAGATCCTGGAAGTTACCTGCAGAGATCTGCATTACAGGGGTACTCTGGGGAGATGGTCTACGTCCTTTGTTATCTATTTACAGTGCCGAACGTTTGTTCGCATTGCTTGCAATTGTTATCTAATATAAACTTTGATACGCTTCGGCCATGTTAGACTATGCTATACCGGTGTATATATAATAATCGGTATATATCATAGTATACCGATATACCATAATCGGGTGCAATAACCGAGTGTTATCTATTTATTATGTAATTGCGTTGTTAATCCATGAATAAAAGACCAGTCGGTTTGATGTTATGTTTTCGAGTTTCTTGAGATACTAGTATATACAATGTTTAACTGTATCACAAACAGATCTGATGAGAATATTAATCCTGTCCTAGACACTGCATGCCAAGTGTGTTTGTCGATACTGATTTGCAATATCTTCTAGTATCCCCCGGACGAGCTTCATTAACAGGACTCGTGCCAAAAGACATGTGTTTATTCTTCCTCCAGGCAAGAAAATCACGCTTTAATCTTTCCCCGAAGAATAATAAACAACAGCCTCGGACGCTGCAGGCGAGTATGGGCTCTTCAGAGGTGAGCACTTGCAATATTCGCCGTAAATATATATATCACTGTTATTCCCATCAGTTGACTTTCTGTGGTACATTACACAGTAACGGAACTCGAAATGACCCATTATTGGTCATATATTACTGAATGTTTTTAACGAGTTGGCAATAAATTCAGTAATATATGAACACGAATGTGGGATTCTATTTATCACACAACTGTAAAAACTATTGTAATATCGATTTTCAATCACAAACACTATAATAGACAAATGTCTAGTCTGTGTCAAACCTTGTTCTAACCAAAATACTCCTATTCAAAATATCACCATAGATAAGCAAGTCTAGATTAGTGGAGAACCAGGTCTCAGAGGGTAAAGAATTTCAGCGGCTCCTTTCAGATAAATATAATACCAATGAAAATAATTTATAATTAAACTATTTACTTTCACCCTCTGAGACAAATAATAGTCTAGCAAATGTCTTTGGAACTGGGTTAAAGCACGCAGATAAAATATAGTTCCCAGGAAACGTTAGAGAAATATTAAGTCCCAGGAAGACGCTCTAAAAGAGGTCCAAAAAGACTTTGATATCGCGTATGAATACAATCATAAAAATCCATTGTGTTATTGGACTAGTGGACATATTTATATTTATAGCTTTGGTTTATTGCACTACCAATCTCCTATGTTATGTGAAACAAGGTATTATCAATGCGTATTCTTGACAAAAGACTTTCAGGGTTTTTCTATTTTTTTAACGACTAAAGTATCCATTCTATGTATATCATAGGAAATAGTGAAAACGTATATGAACAAAATGGCATTGAGAATTCAGGCTCCGTATGAGACGCCAACAATTTCCAATATTCATTTTGGAAAACTATCTATTTTAGTTGTTTTTGATCGCTAGGTATACAACACAAACTAACGATGAATGCAATGTTGTTAAATATACTTTAATTCACTATATTTTAAGTCGGAGAAAGACCTCATATCTGTCCATTACCGAGTAATGGACAGATACGAGGCCTTTCTCCTATACTTAACACGCCTCAGCTAATACATCACTCAAGACATACGGTACAAGCACTGTGAAAACGGTTCACAGAAAACATGGTGTTCTGATTGTTATTTCTGGAAAGCCTCGTGACGTCATATCGTGACGTCACCACTATGTTTATACAGCACCCCTACTGTTAATTAAAATGGCGTGCATGACGTTCAGATATATCACCTGTACACTGCCAATCCGATGTCGGTCACAACGTATTGCTAAATACTAATAGTATTAAGACTTGTAAATAGTATTAAGACGATTAAGCAGGTAACGGTGTTTACATAGCAGACGTACCGGAAACCAGCTGTACCTTGAAACAGGGCTATGGCCGTGACACCACACATCAACACACGACGAGCGCAGAAGAACTTTCTTATTGGTGTTCTTTGTTATAATCAATATCAAGAAAAAACTACATAATTATATAGATATGACAATCATCACTACTCTGTCATGCCCCCCTGTACAGTAAGGATCGGAACATGTCAGTACTGGTATCACATATAACCACGTTACAGTAAGCAATGTGGCAATCTGAGGACATATGGGACCGCAACAAAGATTTATACTCCCCAAGGAGCTGAGAGGTAAAGTGAGTGCACACTGTTCCACTGACAGGGGAGTATGCTTTCAAGAATGGATTGGCGCATTTTCAATATATGCATTAATATCAGAATTTGGCTGGTTGTTGACCA
Source organism: Lepetodrilus schrolli (assembly GCA_032361225.1). Classification (NCBI taxonomy): domain Eukaryota; kingdom Metazoa; phylum Mollusca; class Gastropoda; order Lepetellida; family Lepetodrilidae; genus Lepetodrilus; species Lepetodrilus schrolli. The sequence continues at coordinate 7,117 of JAUTBT010022017.1, forward strand.
AGCTATACAAAAGTAATGCATTTAAAACAATTATATTTATGGAGATCAACTGTACTTAAAACATTCCAAATCGTTGTTTTAACGTACTTGGGCCTGAGACAACAGAATCTGTACTGTGAGATCAATGTCAGACCGTGGCGTAGTTAACTCCACCAATCTGCTGGGATCCAATGTAAAGCGTGTAGTTTGGGATTGACGAGTGATCAGTGATCAGATAATGTATCTAGACTGTTGTACCTGCGAATTAGTAGTAATCTGCGTAGTAGTAGCAGCAGCAGTAATAATAGTAGTAGTAGTTGTTGTTGTAGTAGTATTAATAATAGTAGTAGTAGTAATAGTAGTTGTAGTAGTAGTAGTAATAGTAGTAGTAGTAGTAGTAGTAGTAGTAGTAGTAGTAGTAGTAATAGTAATAGTAGTAGTAGAAGAACTATAGTCGCATTAGTAATATTATAGTAATAATAATCATAGCAGCAGTATTAGTAGTATCGTAGCATTAGTAATATTGTAGTAATAGTAGTAGTAGTAGTAGTAGTAGTAGTAGTAGTAGTAGTAGTAGTAGTAGTATCATTGGTAGGTGTTATTTCATTTTCTCCATTTAAAATTAATTAAATAATACAATCAAGGATGCCCTTACATTTATTATTTCTATTACATGTATTCTGCATATGACATATATTCCCCTATATTACACGTGTTCTTTCTATCACGTGTATTCTATCTAGTACGCGTGTTCTATCACGTGTAGTATCTCTGTACTGCAGATATGTCCCTATGACAGGTATCAGTAGCTTAACACTTTCTATTTAGGAATGCATACAGAGATACCAAGTTGCAAAGGTCGAAGAGAAGGTTGCTCATAAACATTGCCAATGTAAATAATCCCTTGCAGTCTTCCTCTAAATACAACAAGCCAGCTCCAATGTTGGCCCAGACAACATCAGCACCAGAGGCAGAGACATCAACGCGTGTATCTCTCTGCATGTATGTCACACTACGTAATCTGCATGCAGTTAGTCACCGAAACTAACATCAAGTGATCCGTAACTGTTTACTGAGAACATGAGACAGGAATGATTGAAATAGAACGTGTTCGGGGGTACAGAAATATCTGCATGTAGATCTTTTCCCGCAGGAGGTACGTGTCCGTCAAGCCGCTCGGCTCACGTCTGACACATGCAGTACTCACCTGGAAAACTTCAGATCCGAGATGGAGGAGCCACTCTTCGCGAAGCCACTCTCAGCGGTTTGGTGGACCCAGGGGGACAGCAGTTTCGCCCATAGTTTACAGTGCTGGAATATCCTTTTAATTCAGCTAATACCAGATAACCTGGCAGTGAATATCGGTGGAGTTGCTCGGCATGTATAGGCCGACTGGGGCACTGGAGGTTGTGTGCTTCACTCTTCCGTCACTGAGACACAAAAGCTACGGTGCAGGATTAGTTCCTATGGAAAAGATGCACTCCTCATTCCGCGCCTGACTGAAACTGTATCCGCCCTGTCTAAAAATAGCGCAACGTGTTCGTCCGCTGCTTACCTGCTTACGTGTTGTGTACAGGAAAGACGTATCCAGCGAGACCGCCTCGTGCCCCGGGATTAGTGAGAAACGTGGACATGGATCTCACAGGCTCAGCTATGTCTCGAGGTGGTCTTGTGACATTCGTGGCCATCGAAGGCGCATGTGAAACATTAGAATCAATGTTGTAGCTTCTTTACTGAAGCCAAACGTAGCAGATCGTATGTCCATTCAACCACGATCAGTTCCCTAATCTGTGTAACCAACAGCAGGTTTATTCCTTCTCTGGTTACTATTTAGAAAGATGTGTTTATGTGAACTGACTTGCCTCAAACTTACGAGGAACGCTCATTTCAAAATATGATAATTGCTCTAGATAGTATATACATGAATGCCTGAAACTTATCAGTGCATTCCCAGAGTAGTAAACTTTGACAGCGATATTATATTGTATAAGTACTGATGTCTATGCGATGATCACACAATATCTATCAGTGGATATCACTGACTATATATGGAAGATGAAAATATATTAACTACATAAATGTAGTATAATGCATAGGGTTTTAAGATTGCTTTAAGTGTACACTAACTCGCTAATTTGGTGAAGGTGTGTAGTATTTGGAGATTAGAACGTGGCTTTTTCGTTTAAACGTGCAAAATATTGCTATTACGTGTCTGGGTATAATACTTTGCAATCGTATTTTATGTCAAGGACAGGTTTCATTCTCAAAGTGTTTCGCAATAGTGTAGTTTACAGCTGAGCTACGTGCTGCAATCTTTGACACTTATCAAAGTAGCCATTCCGAGTGTACTTAAATCCTAAATGAATTATTAAAATGCCAGCGAAAGCCAATGCTAGTGATGTCTGAAGGTAACTTTGACAGACTGTCAATAGTCTGTGACATCCCCCAGTATGCTGTGACGTCATCAATCTTGCACTCCCAGTCCGTGATGCCTGGAAATCCAGAGAAAATCCGGCAAAAGAGAAATGATGTGGGAATACTATATGGCATTCCCTGAAATTCCCTTAATGGATGTTACATATGCCAGTTCCTGTATAAATATGACATGTGTGGCCATACAGATTAAATCTAGTTAATTCGGGGGCGGAATCGGTCGTTCTTTCCGAAATATCCGCAAATATCGACAGACCTTGGCAATCCTTGACAAATCACATCCACTTCAGTGTGTTTACCCATCTGAGCAGATATCATGACAGAGATTCCACACAGCAAAGTATGGCAATATTAGGACATCCACAAAGACTAACTGGCAAATGTGTCCCATCAAAACTGTTTTCTGTCGGCTCGACTACGCCATGACTTAATTAATAGGAATTAAGTGAATCTAATCCCTGAGGAGTTTACGGTAATCGACGCCAAGATACTGTTAGCCCAGACCTTATCACAGCAATACACGGAGATCCTGTCTGAGATATAGATGAAACCTTACTACAAACACGCAATAGTCTCCATATATTCTACTAAATCAACTGTTGATACCCTATCTAGTCTCCCAACACCTGTTCATACCCTAACTCGTACTGACTGTCTGCCCACCATATATGGGCATACCCTAGAGTATACCCACGTCCTGTCCTCTGACGCTATGCTAATGGCAATGGACTGTTGGTGGATTGCTAAAGGCATGCAATCGTAGTAGTAGTATATGTATCCAATTAACCTTTACCCACGTTCGGCAGTAATGATGTCTTACTAAGCGACAACTGGTACCTGTACTTTCGAAAATACAATTTGTTGAACATTTCTAATAAGAATGGCATCAGTGATCCACTCATCTCACAGAGAATCACTTAGATTAATTAAAATTGGTATGGAAACATGTATACATTATTATATTAATGAACGTTTATGCGATGATGTTGGGGATTAAGTGTATCTTAAAACAACAGGAGCCTAGTAGGGCGGGGTGATGCCGCCATCATAAATAAGATCGAACAATATTTTGTCTCTGTTAATTACGTCCATCCCAAACGCGCACGAACCATACTTGTGTAGATCATTAAACAGATTCTATTGAATAGTTATCCTAAATATAGATAATTATTTCTCTATATAATATGTCTAACCATTCTCTAATGAATCGTCATATCTTCTGTTTTCAGAAGGAATCTCAATTTCTAATTATTTCGAAATAAGAGACATGATATAACATACCAAACAGACATCTATATCTTACTATTAATCATAGACATATGACATTTAGAGCTTGTTTGCCTTTCAATCACTCATTTTAGATTATATATCGTTGTAATGACGTCATGGCTGTATGGCTGGACCCGATGACCCAGTTTTTCCTGGGAGATTATATTGACTACGATGAAGACCAGCTAACGAGGTAGGAGCGTAATCCAACAACGCTGACTGCTAATAGGCGTATTCACAGCGCCATTGTCTCACAAAGAGAGCAGGAGTTGTGACCAGGCCATGAGGCAATGAGCATTGACCATCATGGAAGTTGAAGAGATTTAATTTTTAGATATCCGTAACTGTTGCTGGTGATGTAATCATGTTAATCATGAATCATAGCTGATGCGCTACACTGGAGGAGTTTATTAGTTACCAGCGTGATTTCCGCGGTGTAGGGCCTACGGGTTTCTACAAGCCGAAATCTCTCGTATACCCCGAGACAGAAGGTGTACGAGAAATTTCAGCTTGTAAAAACCCGTCTGCCCCGGCGGAAATGACGCTGGTAACTAATTTATCCAAATTCGTAATAGATCTACATACTTAGCAGCCAATCAAATCGCTAGAATCGTCACATATTTTGACAATATATCGTTTCGCCCAATCCATGCACAGGTAACTTAAACTATAGTCTCGCCATATCCCTACATAGATACTCTTCTAGTCTCGAGCGATCCCCGCAAGGTACAGTAATATTCTCGTCTCGATACATTTCTATACAGGTAGTATTCTAGTTTCGACACATTTATACACGGGTAGTATTCTAGTCTAGACACATTTCTACACAGGCAGTATTCTAGTCTCGACACATTTCCACACAGGTCGTATTCTAGTTTCGACACATTTCCACACAGGTCGTATTCTAGTTTCGATACATTTCCACACAGGTAGTATTCTAGTCTCGACACATTTCTACACAGGCAGTATTTCTACACAGGCAGTATTCTAGTCTCGACACATTTCCACACAGGTAGTATTCTAGTCTAGACACATTAATACACAGGTAGTATTCTAGTCTAGACACATATCTACACAGGTAGTATTCTAGTTTCGACACATTTCTACACAGGTAGTACAGTATTCTAGTCTCGACACATTTCTACACAGGTAGTACAGTATTCTAGTCTCGACACATTTCTACAGAGGTAGTACAGTATTCTAGTCTCGACACATTTCTACACAGGTAGTATGATAGTCTCGACACATTTCTACACAGGTAGTATTCTAGTATAGACACATTTCTACACAGGTAGTAGTCTAGTCTCGACACATTTCTGTGTATGTACGTGTATTATCCTTACTGGTTCCAACTGGATACTTTTACGGTACCTAAGCATATAAATATAATTTTAATATTTGGCGTTTTCCAGCCGTTCCTTGGGATGTTAACCGCATATCTTTGGTTCGTCTCAAAATACATCCTAGCAGTGTAAAGTTTGGATATTAATACGGGGAAGACTCGCTATTGGCAGCACTTGAAGTCCGAGCATACTGGTTGTTATCCAAACATTATTAATTTCAATTTAACATTGACACTTTCGTATAATGCTAGTGGCCAATACGGATGCTATCAAGCACTACTGTATAATTTGACACAGGGCTAGTTATACGAGGTCTGATTTATGACCATTGTCCAGCGGTCAAATGACCATCGGCTTGCTATTACCCGTATACCATCATCCATCATAAAACAACGTTCATTTCACACGAGATCCGAGATACGGAAAATCATTAAGTGAAAATTGTCAGCATACCATATTAAGGTTGGGTGAATTGTTTGAAGGACTGGGCTTTGCCTTGAAATAGGCATTCCTGGAGTGCGGCCGCTGTCGGATGCTACACAGGGAATATGATTGAACGAGTGCACGGTCTTTATATACGACAATATTGGCTCTCTTCGATCTGGTCTCCCAACTAGCCATTCATAACGGTTGCTATCACGTGACCGTCACTTCATCCTTTCGTTTGGCAAACTATTCAAGGGGCATAACTCCATTAATATTTCATTAAAGGATAGGGACAGTTGTTCTAATCCAATTTGGCAATTCCTACAGTACCCGTGATTAAATTGAACCCCAAATCCGGCCTCATTCTGGGCTCCCTTACTTCTGAAGCCACGGTCGCGTCTCTCTAGCCTTGGTGGCACGGGTCCGCTATTTAACACCAAAGATCGATGCGACATAACAGGTTTGGTGTTTGGCCCGCTCAGGGGGACTACCCCCGACTGCCGTCAATAACCGAAGCCAATGATGAAAATGTCCTCACGTTCTGTCGCTTCAGATGGTTAATTACACGACGACGACATGTTTTCTTGCCACGAACATTGGTATTTACTTCAGCTAAAGACTTGTCCAAACAAGCATTGATCTTGGGTAGGCCTATACCACCGGCTTCGTCATGCGTTAACCCGGGCATGGCGCTGGATGTTTCAATAACACCCTCCACAGCCCTAAATAGAAAGTTCGATAAGTATCTACTGTCAGAGTACAAATACTAGACGTATTCTGGGAAGCTTCCTCTGCTGCCTACGATCAACTAACTAGCTACTACCAGCGTGGAGTGAACACCTGCTTGGCATTTCACCTATGTATTGCTATCTAGGAAGGTGTTCGTTATACGGTGTGTTATGTTCCACACCACTGCCTAACATAGTATGCTTGCTAATTCTTTGAACTGTTCAATATATATATTTGTATATTGGTCTATTGGTCTATGCCTAAGGTTAGAGTTAGGTTTCCTTAAGTTTGGAGTTACGCCTTTTTGTACAGGGCATCCATGTGTGTCACCAATGCAATTCTGTGAATTAACGATGTCGTAACATGATTTCTGGCACTCGCGGTCGTAGCGACAATGACGACATTTACGGTAATTTGAAAATCTTCACATTATATGTATTTTCACACTAGCTGAACAACAATTAGGTTTTATTTAGTAACTAAATATTGATTAGTGATCCTAATTGAAATCCTATCTTTCCCGGGACAGACAATGTGTTGTTATCATACAGATCAAATAAACACGTTAGACAAGTCAGATGCAGCAAAAGAACATGACCTTCTACCGAGAAACAGGATACAGCCAGATCGGCTCTTGAGAAGCAGGACACAGCCAGATCGGTTCTTGAGAAGCAGGACACAGCCAGATCGGATCTTGAGAAGCAGGACACAACCAGGTCGGTTCTTGAGAAGCATGACACAGCCAGATCGGTTCTTGAGAAGCAGGACACAGCCAGGTCGGATCTTGAGAAGCAGGACACAGCCAGATCGGATCTTGAGAAGCAGGACACAACCAGATCGGTTCTTGAGAAGCAGGACACAGCCAGATCGTATCTCGAGAAGCAGGACACAGCCAGATCGGTTCTTGAGAAGCAGGACACAGCCAGATCGGATCTTGAGAAGCAGGACACAGCCAGATCGGATCTTGAGAAGCAGGACACAGCCATATCGGTTCTTAAGAAGCAAGACAGAACAACACCGACAGGACACGGTCTCCAAAGGGATATTCTGCTTGACGCCCCTTCATATTCAGTCAGTGTAAAAATAACTTTAATGTCAAATTCACAAAGGTGCATTTGGACATTGCAATACTATACTGAGGTCATAAAATACTATACTTAGTAGCGACAGCAATAGTAGTAGTAGTGATATTGGTAGTAGCAGCAATAATAGTAGTAGAAGTAGTAGTAGTAGTAGTAGTAGTAGTAGTAATGGTAGTAGTAGTAGTGGTAGTAGTAGTAGTAGTAATAGTAGCAATAGTAGTAGTAGTAGTAGTAGCAATAGTAGTATTAGTAATAGTAGTAGTAGTAGTGGTAGTAGTGATAGTAATAGCAGTAGTAGTAGTAGTAGTAGTAGTAGTAGTAGTAGTAGCAGCAGCAGAAGCAGCGGTAGGACTATAATAAACATTAGTTGCTCGTGTTGGGTCTTTTTTTATATATTAGAAACACTTTCATCTCTACGTGATCCAGATAAGACATTCGGAAATCATGTTCTTAGACTTTATCTAGAAAATACGACGATGTAGCACTGATGTAGTTTCCACCAGCCAGTGTAGTATAATACAGTGCAGAATAAGTTCTAGTTTATATCTTTACTGATCTACAAACAATCGATTGCATCATGCCAGTACTCTTCAGGGTTGATACTTTAGATTTGAAAACCGAAGTCTGAGACACGAATTGCAGATCAGTCGATTTCACTAATAAGATTAGAGCGATTCAGTCAAGCCTGAGGCAGCAGTGAGCATGTGGAACTGCCTTTATAATTACAGGATCAATGGCGCTTCCTAAAGAGACATTAAATCCGAACGTCTCTCGGGTCAACTTCTCCGTCTGTTCAAACCTCCAAACCGTTCAACCCCATCCCCCCGGTCCTATCCCAAGACTTCCCGAGTTGAGGGGCGCTCGTTTACAATATTTCACGTTTCCTTTCTCTCTACTAGCCTCATTCCAGAAATCGCCTATGGTGCGCTTCCTGTTAAACGACCAATTAGCTGTTCGGCTGCTGTATGTGGTAGACTGGTCATAATCGGAATGCATAACATGAAACTTTTACTATAGAAGTTTCCGGGTATGGGGAAATTAACGACTCCTGCATTACGGGAATCAATATGACTCGACGTTGAAGACTGTCCTTTGTTAGATATTCTCAGAAATATTTTCCACGAAACAATATTGAATTTTCTTTCGTCCACCTTATCGTAATGTTCTGTTATCGTCTTATTGAAAATATTTAGTTGTTATTGATCTGTGTAGAAACATAGTTGACAACCTGCTTGAATACATGCGACAATACTACAGCTACTACGGTAACAGCAATAGTAGGTCTAAAAAACCCAGCATGTCACGCCTGTATAAGACGTTATTCTAAAGTATTTCTAATATGATAAAAATAAAACGAATTTGCAATGAAACCATCTGCAGAGTATCTATACTGGTACGTCGCTGGTGATATGGTGATGCAATTGTAATAAAGTAAGCCACTTCACAACCGCCCATGTGGTAATACACTGTGATATGAACTTGTCTTTATGGGACCAATTACGTGTGGGCCACTGTGTGTGTGGGCGCGTGCATGCGTGCATGTATGTATCTCTCTCCATCTATATGTGTGTGTCATTCCGTGCGTGCATGCGTGTATGTATGTATCTCTCTCCATCTATATGTGTGTGCGTGTGTGTCATTCCGTGTGTGTGTGTATGTATGTGTGCGTGCGTGTGTGTATGTATGTATGTTTCTCTATCTGTATGTGTGCGTGTGTCATTCCGTGTGTGTGTGTACGTGTGTGTGTACGTGTGTGTGTACGTGTGTGTGTGTGTGTGTGTGTGTGTGTGTGTCTGCTTTGCTTGTTTTGTTCCCATTAAGAAGATTGTTCAGTTCCACAGAACACTTTATTTACTGAATTTACTGGAACACACCGCTACTGGCGTTAAGAACTGTATTCATTTCTACATTAGACTCATTATCGTATTGCATGCATGTATTTCAGACATCCTGCTTCCAAACACGCTCGGCCATACAGCGTATATGTCGTATTAATGCGAATAACTAAATATCTTATTTACTCCGATCAGACTGGGAGAAGTAATGGCGGTATCGTTGCCATGTCCGACTGTACCGTCTGGTCAAGTTTCAATTTAAGATAACAATTCGCCACATACAGCACCACTACCTAATAATTGCTAGAATCATGCCCACATCCCCTAGGCATCTTGCTCACACGAGTTCGTGTGTTTTCTGTCAGTTCAGACCGGCCTTAAACATGCCCTAAACGCCGTTATAAAGAATTAATTTCCCAATTCTCAACGCGGTGTTCTCTTTTAGGAGCTGCTTAGCAAACACGCCGTAGTCTTACGTTAGCCTGACGTGAACATTACGTCTTGCATATTTCAGGCTTTGCTAGTTGCTAAAACCCTCAAAATTACTCAAAAAGCTATGTCCTAATACGAAAACCCTTGTAATCTGCCAGTGTATTTGTTAAAACGCGCACACAATTCGGGAGATTAGTTCAGCTAAATACCGAAGTGGGCTTGACGTTAATTTGTGGAAATGCTTCTCAGATGCTCGTGCTGATGCTAAGATTTGAGAAAGCTTCAAAAATCGCTAGAAGCAAGTCTGGCAGTCCTCGCGTTACGGAAACCCTACGTTGGATGCAATCGACCTGTCGACAACGGCTATATTCAAATAAACCATCCCGTCTGCTTCTCACAACCCTTCCACGTCTTCAAGTGGAGGTTTATCAACATCTTAAACCTATTTCACCTTGTTCTCGTGCTTTTTGCATCTGTGTTGGCCGACAGTGAGTGAGGTAGCCTGTCACTACGGACATACAGCGTCCTTCTAGTTGTGACACTAGTGGCGGACACAGAGGCAACTGTGTGGATAGTTCACGCTGAGCGGGGATCAATTATTCATAAACTAACTCCTTATGTGTTTAAGCACGAGTAAACATCCTTATTCAATATTACAACTACTACCTGCCAACAGATATGAAGATGGTCCAAAGCAACGCGGCTCGTAATAACAGCACTAGCAGACTGGCAGAATGTATTAGCGCAATTATCTCGTAATGCAGGAATGCCGATGTTCTAGATTCAATTAATTTCTTGCGTGGCGTTTCCTGTGAATATCGAACCAACTGGAGACACGCCACGCTATTGAATGCTTAAAAATCAACGCTTTTTGCAATACATTCTGATGGTATGGTTTGATTGCGGTTTTCGGAACTATGAAATAACACATGTGGTTCTGATAATGTAGTTTTGCGTATGGTTCCAGTCAGTGATCTGTCTAAGGTAGTTAAATGTAGTTAAAGGTAGTTAAAGGTAGTTAGAATATCACCAACAGCAGTGTAATCATAGATTAATTATATTCTTAACAGCTTAAACCGAGTCAACTCTTGGTCTGTCTCGACTGTACCATTGTAGGTCTTATAGGTATCAGCCAATCAATGTGCCTCTCTGTGTCACGTGGTGCATCACGTGGACAGTCAGGTCAGGAGATTTGACCCGTTCGCACCTTTATTGGGGCATAATTACACGCATTTCACTTAATATCCATAATTGCGATATTTATATGTATTTCTGCTCATTTCCAGAAATTCTTGAAAAGCGACGATATCGACATTCCGCTAATGATCTTCAGACATCTCAGAGAATATCTGCCAATACAAAGACTGTTTACAGATCGTAGTTCTAGACAACTCATAAACAATGGTCTAATGAGGAAACCGATCACGTGATCAGTAATAGTCCCTCTAATTGGCTAGTATATCCATACGGTGAGGTACATTCATCAAATCATTGTAGAATAATTGGCTAAAATATCACGTCCCAAAGCAACTTATTGATAATTGATGGTAATACCGTTTTTAATTGAACGTCATCAAGACAGAGTATTAGAAAGATATATAAATTAAAGGCCCTCAACTCTTCGATCTGGTCGTAAAACTGGTACAGGACACTATTACCGATCATTTGCTGCCGTCGTCTATATGTCAGTTCTAGTCTTCCATTACATGTGCAAGTGATACTTGCCTATCTGCAGATGTTAGACTAACTGTAGTATTGTCACATAAAATGCTATACTAGATATTTAATTTATTTAAATTTTAATATAATTATTTGTATTGCCGTATGGACTAGATATTTATGGACTGGAAGTGCCGGAGTTTATTGTACGTCTACTTTAACTATCTTAACTATCTTAACTATGAGACTTAAAAAGTAGTTTATTACATTCATCGTATGAGGTTTACTCGTTTGACTTCAAAACTACAAATCAACAAATCAACATGCTTTCGTAAACATTTAGTGGACGTATTCGCACGTCTTCATTATGGTACCCTTTCTTTGTAAACAGGCACCTAGAGTCATTCGTAGAAGGTAGTTATTATTTCTGTATTTGCAAGCAACGGAAAAGCTCAATAATAACGCATGAAGTTCTTATATGTATATAGCGTGCTTGGAATAGCGTGTATACACGTGTATATCATAGGATTCAATCAAACACTCGGAAGAAACAGTTATGTCCTAAATCCACACCGCCAGTAACCGTGATGCATTGCGATGCTAACTTTGGACCGTTACCTCAGGGATGAAGGTTACATTCACGTGGCAAACGAAACATCGCCATTTTACCGCCTCAAACTTGTTCATCGATCTCTGGATTCACCGTTGATGTTCCCATCGCTAGATCGCGCAATGTTCGATTGACGGGCACCGTTTCGTGTCTTTTTTTTCCATTTTATTTTATTTAGGGGGGGGGGGGGCGCAACATGGGGAAATACCGCTGTGTTGTAAGTAGCCCTACTGAAGCAAGTAAGCTAGTCAAACAGCGGCTTACTACCAGTAGTTGCCATACCACTTTTAAAGTTAGTCAAACAGCGGCTTACTATCACTGGTTGCCATATTCGTGCCACGACCTGCCTAACAAGCCACTGGAAGATTTAGTTCATTACTTGGCTAACTGCAACATAAGGATGCTATGTATGTTACTGTGTTACTGTACAGGTTTGAAGTAACTATCAGACTTAGGGGTATAATAATTTTAAATGGACGAATATGCTTAGAGCTTACCGACATTTACAGTTTCGGTATTGAAGCGTATATATCATATAAAATCTCCCAATAACGCGCAACTTGCTTATACTGCTATAGTAATTGGGACTACTTTCGATAATCTCGGAAAAAAGTATGAAAATCAAATTTCCCAAAACAGGACATTTGTTTGTTTGAACATGTTTTATGCAAGATCAACGAGATTTGTCACGAGTTGTTACAACTTAAATAACAACCGCTCCAAGATTAAGAAAGGACGAGGTAAGAAGAGAAGATCGAGAAATGGAAAATAATATTGACATTAACAAATTAATCAAATAGTTTTGTTTGTTTTATATACAATTGTACCCACTTTGATACGGTTCTGTTTTCAATCCAAAACAACCAGTTAGCAATAGCGTTAACACTTATGTCTAAATTTTGTTTCATAGAAGTGGTTTTAATATGGTATAACATGACTATACGAAATTTCCTGTACATCTTACATTCAAGTAAATAATAGAAATAAAGTTCACAGGCTCTACCGCGTGAACATGCAATATCAGAGATTCCAATTCTTAACAACTAGCTAACTGAATATATAACCTTAGTTAATAATATTAATGAATATAATAAGACCAGTTAACGTCCTCTATAGCCACACTACGTCTAGCTACCTTCTGGACTCGTGCGAATGACGCTGTTCAAACTAACAAGGCTGTAAATCCTTTATACCAGACACTACTATTATACGTTCTTTTAAACACATTTGCAATTATTCCTTCCAAATTTTAGTCCCTGCATATGTACATTGTTATAAGATGAAAATGTGTTTATATGTTGTCATACTTTATGTATTATATGTTTGATGTAATATATATATTATTTGTATCTAATTTACTGAGACAATTACAGTGTAAAACACATTGCTTTATTACCAACTTCTGTAGGTGTTTGATGGGTCTACTGTTTGCGCTGTTAGTGGGGCCCGTCTCACCAATATTGGTGATTAATTGTCAGAACTAGTGGATTGTGTGCCTCGGTTGATCTTCATGTTTTACACTGTCATGTTTTACACTGTCATGTTTTGTAACATTGTCACAATTTCTTTAGCTTTGTAAATTTCGGTATCATGCCTTCCTACATCAATCAGACTATCAGTAACATAGACTTAAAACCGGGAGGAATAACACACGTTACAGCCTATGTAATAACACACGTTACAGCCTATGTAATAACACACGTTACAGCCTATGTAGTAACACACGTTACAGCCTATGTAATAACACACGTTACAGCCTATGTAATAACACACGTTACAGCCTATGTAATAACACACGTTACAGCCTATGTAATAACACACGTTACAGCCTATGTAATAACA
>JAUTBT010022028.1:0-20752 GCA_032361225.1 Lepetodrilus schrolli
GAGTCGTGAGGGATATGGACGCTACACTACAAGCGTAACGAGATATATACCAAGTGGCAATAATTAATTTTTAAAATAAAATAATAAAAATAAAAATAAATTTTAAAAAATAAAATCTATTCTATGGAGTACAATACATCTATTCTGGCACAATATAAAAATATACACGATTATTATTTTTATATTAAAACCATTAATTATGTGCAGCTGTCTGGATTTAATTAATACATAACATGCATATTTTTATGAAAACAAATTTGTAAATGTTACAATAGCTATATTCAGGAAACTAAAATATAAACAATGGCATCAGCTTCCAGACCTTCAGGATCTTAAAGAAACATACATTTTATGCTTATACGATAACCTGTTTTACTGGCATCCTTGGTTTTTACTATCGGTGGTTTCCATTCCAATAGAAACAGGAAACTGCTGGGAGTTTTGTGCTATCAGATAACAAAGTGATAAATACCCAACGCAGCTTTCTTTAAGAGCGTCAATGTTTAAACCACACCAGGAACGACTCGGGTCAAATATCCTCGCGTGTATATCCAATTCTACAGAATACAACTGTATTAACAGAACAACAGCATAAGGTGTATACAACTTGCAAAGAAATGAAGTAGTGATAAAATATTACAATATATTTTAGTCAACCAGTGATGGCGACACTGTGATTATCATTGAACTTATGTTGTCAATGAAAGAATATATTGTATTAATTGAAGTAAACATTAATTATGTGCATGAAACCCGGGGCGTAGCTTCGTGTTATGTAGGAAGACCGTGTCTGCAGATAGGTTTGTCTCTAGAAAGCAACTGTGAAAGGACTGTGACATATAATTCCCCATGTGAGTCTGCACTGAATTTCATCCCTGGCAAAGTTAATTCAAAGATAGAGTTTTATTATACACCAGTTTAACCTCGAATATTTTTTTTTATAATGAAGTTTTAACAATGTTAATTGTCGTTGTTTTCTTTATAAATGAAATAATAGTTCGTATACTGTATTACTGAAGGTAGACACAATGTATAATACAGATTTAGATTCAATTCAAATTTAGAGTGACTATGCGTCATTTTATTTCCAAATAATTTTGCTAATGAAGTTTCAGACAGTGTCATTATTCGTAGTTGACATCCTATATTCACGAGATATTCACCAATATCATTAAAGAAATGTACTGCATATATGTCAAATGCAAACTAAAAGAAACATCGCGATTCTGGTAATTCAACAAGAAAATTATTAGACCGGTCTTACCTTTAAAGCAATATGAACAATCAGCTTGCGAGAGATTCAATAAATAAAAAATGCATGTAGACATTCTACTGACACACTTACCTAGATGAAGCGATGCAACTTTGCTGACACAGTTTCGCACTTACGTTTAGCAGGAAGCGGTGTAACGTACAACTCCAACGCGCAACTGGTGTGTGTAGAATTTGATCTGGAGAACACATGTGTGACCCAAATAGAAGCACGCATGCACTCTTATCTTGCTTTTATGGTATGTATACACGATTTACTCTGTACCGACTATATTATATAGGCATGTCGGGGGTAATTTCGTACCATCAAGTGTGTAGACATACGTTCATTAAATGTGTGTGTGTGTGTGTGTGTGTGTGTGTGTGTGTGTGTACGTGTGTGTACGTGTGTGCACTTGGGTGTGTGCGTGCGTGCGTGTGTGTGTGAGAGAGATAGATAGAGAGAGAGAGAGCGAGAGAGATAGAGAGAGAGAGAGAGAGAGAGAGAGAGAGAGATATCCGAAGATTCAAACATGATTTCAATTAATAATATAATGTAGTAGGCAAGACAATACCCGCCTACTGTATATGACTTTATTCCTGCTAGCTGCAACCATAGTTTGGAGTGAATAACTCCATACCGTGACACTCCTGTATAAGGGACACTGAAAATATCAAATCCAATTCATTCTTTTCGAAAACAGCTTCACATAATAATTTGTTCCAACGAAATTTAATAAGAAAGGTACCATATAGAAAACCATATAGTAGATACACATGGAGGTAACAGATATTGTTTTCGAATTAATTTCACTAGGATTAGTAGTGCCTATAAATGCAGCACAAATTATATATTTTGGAAATGTGTGACAGTTCATATAAAAGAAAGTGCCAATAAACTGTAGTTTACATTGGTCGATATAATCCACCATAATAACAAGTCCTAAATTGGCAATGATGGTGCTTCCGGTAGAATACAAAATAGCTAGTTTTAAAATACATATTTCCATTTAACAGATGTAACAGGATGAAGTTCGGTTTGATATAATCAAGGTTAAAAATGAAATAATCGCGTAAACACATTTAATTAACGAACACAGAACACAAACTGCAAACAGAATTAATCCACAGGTAAAATTGTGTTGGTTTGAAAACATCAAGGTTTGTTTTCATAATTATACTGTTTATACATTCAATTTGGGAATAATTAACCTATCAAATTAGTAACAAAGTAATAATATATTGTACCAATCATATAATTATCATAATCAATAATGTCATTATTGAATAATCAGATTTATTATAATTAAATGAAAAAAGATTAATATATGAGCATATGTGACAGCTCGCTAAAAGTTGATAATTCACTCCACTCATCCATTATCCACATTTGCATTTGTAATCCTCAGCAGCGGATCCGGTTGTTGGGTGGCGTGTTGCCCATGTTTTTGCTTTATATATAATAAAGCGAGAGAACAACGTAAATAAATAAAAGACATATTAATTCTACCATTATTCTAAGATATTAACGATACTAATTGTTCACCTTTTATATAAATTAGGTCTAATTAGAAGTGAATAATCTACAGTACTTCTAATATTCAAAGACATCGTCTCAAAAATAACAATTTCTCTCTAGAGGACTGGAACAGCATGCATGCATGTATACCTAGACTTCAAACTGTCCAGGATCAATCCTCCAGACGCCACTCACAAGACTTTGAATAATTATAGTTTATATCACTCTAGAAAACTTCAATGCAAAAATGCCATCGTTTTTTCATGCAGGGGTCACGAAGGCTCATTTCATTATGCCTACATTAAACGAAAACTTCCAGGAGCATCTGTTGATGAAAAGGAAATCGTTTCTATGCCTATATTTAAATTTTTCTGGAAACCGCCTCCATGTAGGTAGCTTATGTATCTTTCTGCAGATGCCAGTAAATCGCTTTTCATTACATCTACAAAATTTCCGGTGATAAAACTTGGGTACTAATAGATGTCAATATCTTTGCGGATGCCAGGAAATGACATTTTATTATAACTACATTTCGAAATTTTAGGGGAGCACACCCCAAGACCACACTAGATAACATTGTGGGTTGTATTTCTATAGGTATACCTGCAAATTGCAATTTAGTAGAACTACATTACGAAGTTTTCGGGCAGCACACCCCTAGACCACATTTAGAAATTGTGGGGTTTGTTGTTTGGGTGGGTTTTTTTGCTATAGATATCAGGAAATTGTACTTCGTTGTCTACATTTTAACATTTTCGGGAGCATGCAATCCAAACCCTACTGGTTAACGGGTACGAAACATGTTTATTTTTGTTCTGTAGACACCAGGAAATCGTATTGTATTATACTTATATTTCATAATTTCTGTTGCTTAAACATGGGTGCTAAAATCTGTCAATATCTTTACCGATACCAGGAAATCGCATATTCTGAGACACCTATGCTAGACTACCTGACTCAAGCGCATAGATGGTCCTCTCCAAGGTCTACGCGGTCTATATTTAGAACAAAGCACATTTTGGGGAAATCTCCTTGCATAGCGTTTTAGTTTTGGATAGATTTTTTTTATTATTTAGAAAGAAAAAACAACATATAAAATACTTGCAAGTATGATTTTGCCCCTAAGAGATATTAAAAACATTAAAAACGTTACACTGCCCTTGGACGTGCGCACGTTTTAAATTATTTCGTTTCCATGTCCCTTCAACGCAGTGGTACAGAATGCATGTCTAATCATTCCCTTAGAGAATCATACGTTTTGAGTTGCAATGTTTTCGCTTAGACTCCATTATGGTACCTTTTCTTCTTTATACAAGTTATTAGAATTATCTTTAGGTTTTTTCAGTCAACCACCAGCTTTTTTTAGACAATCCCCAAAGACCGTATTTATTTTTAAATCGGTTGTTTCCTATTTAAATCTTCCATATAAAACTGGTCAGGTATTGACAAAATATGTTCATGATTGTTCATACCTCAATTTTGGACTTTTCACCATTGTGTACACATTACAGCTTAAATGTATTCTTTACTGTTCATGGGTCAGTTTCATCACTGAACAGCACCAGATTAGTGATTGCACAACAAATATTATAGGGCATACAATCCTTAGTGACTAACCCTAATACCGTAACAGTGAACAAACAGATATTACTTTCATCATTTTATTTACAAATTATACATCAACAAATCATCCAACATTCATCCTTCAAAATAAAACATGACAGAGGTATTAGGGAAAATATTTACATTTCTCATGAATGAATAAAGTGACTGCAATAGTGAAAAATACAGACATGTTTCCTTAACAATCGTGAAAGTTTCTTATGTACAGCAATATTGATAGTTGAAACACTTGCATTAATTACAGCCATTATCTTTGTCAGAAATGTAGTGGGGAAAACTGAAAATGATTACATATTTTTCTTCCAGGAATGAAGGGGGAAAAAAAGGAAAATGAGAAACTTTCGCACCGACAAATCTCACTTAAATGGATGGACAAAGACGCATTCAAAAATATTCATACTCAATTGACAAAAACATACATTTGGGCAGTTGACAACACCTCGAGGTGCGATTTTTCTTTGAATAAACTGCTTTTTTTGGTACGTGCAACAACAGCAAGATACTGCAAGAGTATGCAATGTGAGATCCTAAAGTGTTTGATAGCGAGAACACAATCAACTTACAGACTTCAGCAATTTGTGATATCTGTATGCATGGAAGTTCGTTCGAACACCTACACCACAGCACATCATATTCACTTTTATCTTAGCACTTATCACATTGTTTGACTCACTGACAAATCTTTAGATATTCTTTACAATTACTGTTCACTTTTTGCATTACAGACAAGCATTAATGTTTCAACCAGACAGGTCTTGGGCCTCGAACAAGTCGGGATCGTATCTTTCTGCTCGGACTATTCTCCCTCCAAAGAACCTCCCATTTAGCGACTGGATTGCTCTATCAAGACCTGAAACAAGACGAGAATAATCATCAGGCCCTGAGATTATTAAACTTTTTGAGTACGATTTCATGCTCAAGCTCAAATTTTATGTAAGGATTTGTGGACTAAACTTCGAGTGGAGCATGAAATCGTACTCAGTAAAGTTTCGTAATCTCGGGGCCAGATGTCAGTTTGGTTATAGCAAGCACTACAGAAGCACACACAAGGACAATAGAAAAGAAAACTAATACATTTTTGGTTCTTGTTTTTTAATCATTTGGGCTTTGAAGATTATTTGCTAACTTCATTAGTTTTGTCAGTTTATGGCAGGATGCAACCCACAATAGGTATTTAAATTAAATCGACTTAATGCATTTAAAATAATAAGATATAGATCTATATGCAGTCCGCTACCATCGACAAGCAGACGATGTTATATTGAACACGACATGGACGATTACAACCAACGGGAGTAACCGAAGATGCATTTCACTAGCTAAACCTTATCTGATGAACCTGAATAACACTGGCTCAAATAATGTTATTAGGTTGGATAACTTCGGGTCTAGTTACTTTTGTGTGAGGGCCTTTGAATTCTGGATTGAACACTGATTTGACTACGATTCAAAATATTTACCAACCACGTCCGATAACCATTCAAAAGAAGAGAGCATAATGACACTTACCTTCTTGAACCGTGAACTCGACAAATATCTTCACAATAACCTCAGCATCGTCTTCCTCACTCTGCTTCTCCTGGTAGATGATGACGCGATTGACGACGCCATACTTGCCACATTCTTCCGTCACCTCCGTCTCCAGTTCATCGTCCAGATCTTCGGGACCAACCATATTCCTTAATACCATGACACGGGCCTGGAATCGGGGAAAAACATTTAACTAACTTTTGATTGGTCGATTGATTTAATGCTTTACGTTGCTGCAGAATATTTCACTCATACACGACTACAATGTTAGATTACAAAATAAAAAATCAGAGTTTAGATCCGTTTTCAAGATTCTTTCACTTATGTCACAGCTTGTCAGTTTATGACAGGAGGCAATCCACAACAGCCATAGTGTACAAAATAAGTAGACATGCAAGACAATAAACAAGCATGATATTGTTGATTTGCGGTTTAAAGCCACCTTCAAGATTCTTACACTTGTATCGTAGCTTGCATGCATATGTACTGCTTGTACTAGTCTGGATTTCCACCAGTTGAAACAAGCATGAAAAACCATGCCAAAACGTTAGTCAACTAAATCATTCATTATCTTCACATGAATTAAGCACGATACTGCAGCACTATCAGCATTTCCCTTTTTCATCTTAATCTACTGAATTTTCATAAAAAGGAAATCACATTCTTCCAGTATCAGTAATATTTTGACTGTCAGAATAAATAAAAGTGAGAAGTGTTTTTCCTACCTGTGGTTCCCTCATAAGTTTCTGCATCACCATATGCCGTGCATTGCTGCCACTGATTTTCATGTTCTCTTGTTGAGCAAGACTCTGGCCAGATTCATCGTCTGTTTTATGTTTAGCCTCCTTCTTGGAATCTTTACCATCGGCAAGATTTGATGACGCTAGAGAAGCAAAACATACTTTACACAATGATAGTGAAAAAAAAGTCATGTTTGCTTCTTCTGGTGATGTTGGGAAACCAAATACAATTGGGAATGAATTAATTAGTGCTTTTACGTCGCAGCTGCTGCGTGACAAAATTGGGAATGAAAAGCTATGTATTTATTTTCATTAAGTTCCAACACAGGGCTCACTATAAAATGTGTCTAAACATACCTGGCGAGTTGCTGGCAACTGGCATCGGTGGTGGTGGAATATTTGCAACCGAAGGCATACTAACAATAGAGATAGGCGGCATGACGCTAACCGGGGCAGCCACGGGTACCATCATTGGAGCGAGGGAAGGGGTGTGTCCCAGGGTGGTTGGCATGGCAATTCCAGCAGGGGGCAGGGCTGCAGGTCGGACTTGCTCGCTGACTCCAATACTCTTCCCCAGTGTTGTAGGCATGGCTAGGCCAGGTGGAGCCTGTAAACAGTAGTTTGAACATTTAGGGAACTAGTAAACTATTCATTGTGCCATACTTATAATTACTTCCAAGTGATATTACTGAAATGGTGCGACTTCACACTAATGTTAATAGGTTGTCGCTAGCTGCTTTTAAAAATGATTTCACTCTGAACTTTTCAGATTGGTCTACCAACAGTGTGACAGAGAAACTACATACAAGGTTAACCGCTGCCTGCTGAGCATCAAGCGCTGTTATTTTGGCTGTAACCGCTGCAGCCGCCACTGCTGATGCTGTAGGCATGCTGCTAGGGCCTGATGGTGCCATCTGCGCATCAGGTGGTGTGATGGCCTGAAAAAAAAGGATCCTATATCGTAAGATTTTTACCCAGACAACCAATTGAGTGCACAATGTTTACCCAGGAATACAGGTTGTAGTATATTTAGCATCTCTCCAAATCTTGTCATGACTGAATTTTGCATACTGTATGACAATGTACTGGGCACTGCAAACAAACCTTTAGGGCGAGCGAGTGATTTATTGTTTAACACCACAGTGGGAGTCTTTCACCCATACATGACAAACACCTTTAGGCATCCAGTACTCAGTGATACTTTCTAGGCAATCATAATGATATAATAATAGTGAGACATTATGACGACAATTCCGATGCCTACCCTGCCAACACGAAGGAATTGTCCACCAAGATCAAACAGGTTCATGGAATTCACAGCATCTTGAGCTGCTTGTGGAGTGTCATACTCGATGAAACCGTACCCTCTGTAATACAGGAAAAACAATGTCAAAACATTCACAGAGCTTCAAATGATGATAGATAATAAATATCCAAGGTGAATGAGCATGTTGGATATTAAGATAGCTGCAAAAATTACCTAAGCTTGAATAGCATCTTGATAAAGATATGGTATTGTATGAGAGGTTCTGGTAAATGAACTCAACTGGTTTCATAAACAAGACGCATTTTTAAATGCTGATACATTAATATTTCATATGAAACATTCCATGTCATACATTTTATCTACCGGAGAAAATCAAATACAGACATCAATCAAAGTGTCAAGTATATGAAAGACTTGTAATAAAATATAAACATGTTTACATTATCTAAAATGAAATATCATAATCTAGTTTTGGTCTTTTGATGTTTAATCAATTTAATAGATGCATGTGACCCTGCATGATCTTTAACACTCAAATAGTCACTAGACCACTTGATCTAGAAAAGAAGAATGCAATACTTACTTGTGTTTCCCAACCTTAGTTCCGTCAGGTACAAGTTTACAACATTGTATATGACCAAATGCTTCAAATACACTGGAACATAGCAAGCAAATAGACATGAAACACATTCAAGAATCATCCATGAAATTGCCAATGGCTGCAAATTAATAACAAACGGTTGGCAATAATTTAGCTGAATCATGTCATGTGAGCAACATGGAGACGGAAAATGTTTATAGAAATCTACCATACCACCTGTTCTTGAACATACCTCTGGATGTCAGTTTCTGTCAGATCGGAGTGAATGGACGAGACAAAGATCCTATTGTAGTTTTTAGCTTCTGCTGCGAGCTGTTCGATGATAGGCTGAGCCTGTGGCATGTTGCTTGGTCGGCCAACCTACAACAGTGTACACAGAACACCGATAAGCATCCACACAAACATTCATTAAAGATGCATACCTTCCAATACCCTTGGCAAATAACACAAGTCAAATCTTTTTGTTTTGAGATTTTTTTTGCAAAAAATATTGGGATGCACCTTTAATTGATATTTTGAATTAATTCTTCATATAGGCTTCAAATTAGATCAGCCTATTATGAACAATCAACTTTGTTTTATTTGCATAATCAGCCATGTCAACACAAACCGTCTATTTACCTACGATATGTAATACTAATATATCATTACCAACACCAGTCTTCACCTATAGTTTTCTGGACAACTATAGATCAACAGAGGCCTAATAGTAAATTACTGACAACCATTTTCATGCATCACGAGGGTCGTTGGAAAATAAATATACATCAAATGTGAACTATTTATTCTCTATGTATGGACTATTCTCAAAAAAAATAAGTGTGTATTTAAAACTGTAGTTGTCTTTAGCCAACATCTATCGGGTCATGGCTAAACAAACAACATATTGGCACAAATGGTACATTAGTCAGTCGAAAACTGAGCCCGTAGCTCCATCCCTCGTGTCACAGCTTTCTAGCATGTTGTGTTACCTCCCATCAAATCGCTTGCCGCTCTTCGCCTTTGGACTGCTTCAGGTCTTAATTTTATTGCATGTAAAGATAGTAAATTCGAGAACATGGTTCATGGTAGGTTATCAAACATAGTATCTGATGAAAATGGGATGTTTTGCACATATTTTTTTTTAAACTCCTCAATGCAGGCATGTGCACCATGATCTAAAACTTCCACCATTAAAAAGCAAGAGTGAAAATAACAAAAGCTACATCAACATTCAACAGTAATATTCATCCTAGAAGGACAAAGGCACCTCTCTACCTTCAAGACAACAAACTCTTGCATAGAAAGGTCACAAAACACGAAATTAATAAAGACTCAAAATATTTCTCAATAGATTTTGGGGGAATAATTAATTTTTATTCCGAAATCGGTAATGAGTTTTTTTAAAAGTCTTGAAAGACTCACTCGAAGAAGCAGATACATAGTAGTATGAAATCCCATAGCTTCACCCGGGCAACTACATGGGTGCAATCATTTTCCTATCAGGATGCCAAATGGCATAAATGAATTGATAGTGATTAAAGTGTAGACATACAAGTACTGAAAACGCATTGGCTCTCCTGTAAGAAATAGTGTAACACTAAGTAACTTTAATTCCAACCATAGTCGTAGACTAGACTAGGAGGCAACATTTCATAAGAGTAATGCGATTTTGTACATGACGGAGGTGGGGGAATGGGCTGTGAAAATTATGCATTTCATTACAGTATCTGTTCCTCTACAAGACCATGTCAAAGGTTATAATGACAGCATGAAGCCAATTACGTTAGTCATCATTGTAACAGGAAATATAAACATTGAAACAGGGTAATACAAACTCTTTGTTTCCGTATCATACTACAAAACTTCTATGATCATGATTCAATATCGCTCATTCAGCAAACAAAATAAACTTTTGAAATGGTCTAAAAGTGACGTATATCGGTGGGAAATAATGCCCTTCTAGGAGAATAAAAAGGATCACGGTCAAATATCAAGCCACCTTGATATTGCGGCCTCCAATCATAACGCCATTCATCTGTTCTAAGGCGAGTTGGGCCGCTTCCGGAATGTCGTATTCAATGAAGGCGAATCCCTTGTGTTTGTTGGTGATGGGGTCCCAGGACAGGTTCACACTTTTGATGGGGCCGAATGGGAGGAAGGCTTGCTTGATGGTGTCTTCCTTAATTTCGAAGTTGATGCTTCCAACGTAGATTCTATAAAGAAAAAAACAAAGAAATTGTTGTAAGTTCATGTAACTGCAATTTTGGAAATTGTGCCATCAGATTCATATTCCTAAACATCCATATCGATGACCCAAACATTGTACAATGAAATTCCACCTTGACCCAAACAGTGTTGTACAATGAAATTACCTCTTCTGTAGTTCAATGATAATATTTTGATCTATGAGAATATTATTGGCAGCAAAAAAAGCAATGAAAATTGGTCAAAAACAATCATCAAAATCATGCAAGCTTCGGAGAGAAATCAAAGGTAGAAATACGAGACACACCTGCACATTAATGCCAATGCTTGTTGTCTCTGAACAGTGTTCTGGAAGTTCTGCATTTGCTGGAAATAAGAGAAACCAAAAATACTGCATCATGTCTAATGGGTGGAAATACAATATGAATTACAGAATACCTATTATATAAAGGTACATGTGTTGTATTTAAAAGTAAGTCTAATATGTACATGACTTTAATTTGACTACATACTGTTAATCCATATAAAATTACTTAAATATTAAACTCAAGAACTCTTCAACTGACAAGAGATAGTACAAAATGAAGTGGCTGTTTGTCATTTCATCACCGAGCACTACGTTTGCTTTCTGTTATGTCAACGAGTTGTACATTCAACTCGTCACTGCCCATTACAAAGTGGGAGTTTTCTGTTTTGTTTTAATGAGCGAGTGAATTATTGTTGTACGTCACAGCGCAAATATTTCACCCAAATGTGATGTATCTTTTTTAATTTGTTTTAACGGCATCAAGCTCAACATACCTGCTGTTGATGGGCTATGGTCTGCTTGACGAGAACACTCTTGATACTCTGCTCCATGGCATACTTTTTGGCCTTGGTGATGCAGTCTTGTTGTGTCGAGCCTAGTTTGGGCAGGGTGAAGGGCTTCATCTCTCTCTTGGCGCCCGGCCCCTCCAACACCGATCCCGACTGTTCGGCTTGGGGCGCAAACAACTCGTCATCCTCTGTGGCAACAAGGAAAGAAGTAAGGCACCCATCTCAAGCCATGAAGCCTTACCTTGTCTGTCCAAAGTAACTCCCTGCCAGCAGCGGGGGAAAAAAGGGAGGAAAAAAAAGAGCAACGAACCGCGGCCAAATGAGGAGATCGATACCTTCAACAATCTTAAACTTGACCAAACATACAAAATCCCTGATTTTCTATTTCTGCTCACTAACTCGAAAGTAACCCAGACAGGACAGCCATTTAGATATAAACAGACAAGGAGGCTTCGTATTCATGCAATATGGTAATGAATAAGGAACAAGAAAACTGGGGGGAAATGGAACTGAAGAGTATCTGTATTTCACAAACATTTCTTTACCGCAGTCAAGTGGTGTACGATTGGCCTCCGAAGGCCCAGAGGTGCAAGACACAAGCTAGCGTCAAAAGCCAGGCTCATATTCGGACGAGAGCACTTTTATACCAACATGAAACAAAGTCAGAAACAGAAAAAGAAGAAAGCATTAATAGTGTGGCTATATTTGGTCTTCTGCCGAGGTACACCGAAATTCTCCGCCTGCCACATGGATCATAACCCTGAAACAGAGAGCGAGAGACTTGGCATACATAGGCCTATTGCCCACACATGTGTACCAATCATACCTGTCATCAACACAACATTAAATATAACAACCAAACTAGGAAACCTTGACCTAGTTGAAGCAAGCATACACAAATTATTTGTTTTATTTTCCCAGTTTCCATTGACAGTGTAATTTCAAGAACAACCAACAATTGAAAGGAATTGGCAATAACAACTTTGCATTGACGACCAGACACCAGTATTTGAGCATTTTTTGAGCAGTAAAACACACAACCTGTAAGATTATGGATTAAACAGAGTTATGGAATAACATTATAGACTTGAACAGAGCTAATCGAAGACAGACCGAGAAACACCATGAATGTTAGCAGTAAACATCTTACCACAGTTGGAGACTACTGATAAGCATACTATTTGTTGATTAGGAAACAGCAGTAGACGAAATGAATCCCAGTTTTACGAAAATCTTGCAAACATTCCCAGTTTCACAACAATGAAACCATTACAAACATTAGAAGGTACCAGTCAATAGAATCAGTAAACCCATTGTAGCTAATATATCTTCAAACATATTAATGGAATTTACATTTTGATCCTGTGATAGCTTAAATAGCTGGAACATATCAGACAAGACATAATTTTTAACAAATATTTTGGTCATATGGTACTACTCTTGTTGAAAATGACACAGTAGACATCACAAATAACACTTTCATCCAAGAGCATGATATTAGCTGCATGTGAGACATCTTTCTGCAAAATAGAAAAGGCCATCACTTCCACAAGCCCTACTAGTTACAATAGGAAATCTTGACAAATCTTAGTTGTTGCCCATTTTCACAGCTTTCTCAGGCATTTTGGTTAGACAAATTTGAAGATTTCACTAAAAGTTGTGAAACAACTACGGCTTTAAAAAAAAAGAAAAAGAGTTGGGTTTAATCATGAGAAAGCTTCAATACTTTTGCTCGCAGTGATGAAAATGATACAATTTTGACTTGGAGATTTATAGATCATTTGGAGCCAGTTACGCCATGTGCAAATATTGAAAGATTTATTTTCTTTGCGGATAGTTGACTATACAAAGGGATCAACCGATATTTTCCAACATATTTCTAGGCGGATAGATATGGCGCTTTGGACCAAGTTTTTTAATCCCTGATGCCCTACGAATCTTCAAAACAAAGATATAAATAGTTATAACATTGATCTCAACTTCGGACACAAACATGTACCATGCCGATACTCAAATAATTAACGGAATGCCTAAAATTACAAAACTTAAAACAACTTCACAGAATAATGTAAGCTTTTCAATTATATGAATATCAACGCAGGCAAGTAGACACTATGATAATTGGCAATTTCTGTGCTGATGTTGATGAGTGTCCAATCTTCTATCCAGTAAGGGCATCTCAATAGTAGGCTTATCATGCGGACGTATTTCTCGGATCCATGATCTTACTCAATATTTCTCTGCTGAAAATATATGGAGAGAAAGACAGTTGTGACCATGTGGATCTAATGTTAGAAGCCACAACATGCACACAAGAACTTTACCCATTAGTTTTCATGCTTAATCTTTGGAGAAAATAATACCTCATAATTCACATTTAACGATTTCTCACTAATGAACATGACAGATTTGGTGAATCGGTGATACGAGACTGCACATTAGAAAAACCAACACAACAAAAATTTCATTTGAACATCCGTTGTTGTCATGTAGGCTACGCTTCTCTGGGTAACAGTGCTCTCATATCTTTGTACAGCAACGAGTCTCCATTGGGAATGGTGCGAGGGTCCCTGAGAAGCATACAAAACACAGGTACATATCCACATCAAGAATCATGCCAATTAAAAATTGCCATGTTGTAGGATGACCATGTGTTGAACCAATTACAAAAGCATTATAATCTTAAACATAGAAAATTACTATCATTGGGTCTTGTGATCAAATACTATTACTAGTATTAGGATGTCATGCTGTTTACATGGGTTAACCTTAGTAGATATTGTGCCAATTTTCTACAGGATTATAGAGTCCTAATTTCCTACAAATGTTCAGTACTGTCGCAGTCAGGTGTCAAGTTTGTTATAATGAATAAGCTTCAGGATGTGAACAATGAACCAAAACAATCCACCGCCAGCATTCTAGATAGGGTGTTCTTAATGTCCTCAAAATATGTTCAACAGGGTTCACTGCCTGTCAAAATATAAAATTGTTGAAACATGTATGATAAATGCATCATTTCAATATATAAATAGAGAATCTCACCCATGTGTCTTGGAATATCGAATATATCAACAAGAGTTGTGAAAGTTATTAAATCCGAGGCTTAGCAGATGATTTACTAACTTTCATCGACGAGTGTTGATATATTTGATATTCCAAGATACCAGGGTGAGATTCTATTTATCACCCTATATCATTTTCAAGTCATTTAAAAAAATGATTTAACTGTGAAATCAATGTTTAGGCTGTTGTGCATTTGCACTGCGACTTCATAGCCATGCTATGACATCAAAATGGTAGCGATGACATCACAATGTTCGAACAATCAAATACTTGGGTCAAGCGATATCTACAGCAATGACATCACAATGGTAGAACAATCAAATAAACCACTAATTGGGTCAAACGATATCTCGCCTGTAGATATTGCTGATCTCTCACAAGCAATATCTACTGCACAGACAAAATTTATGTGTACTGATGTTTATAATAATTATTGATCAAGTATATTTATTTTCTGTCAAACAACCATTCAAAATTTCCAATTATTAATATTTTGTATATTGAACCTGACCAACTGGCCAAAATATCAAATTACATTATATATAAATTTAAAAAAAAATTTCAACTGGCTGAGCCAAAGTTACCACAGAAATATCCATAAACCGGGGAATAAAATCATCATAGCCTAACTAAACAGTATGATAATCACAGTAATCAGAGAATGTTGTACATTGTAGTTCCTTTGCTTGTATTGCAGAACCATGACAAACTATACATGTCTTCACACATTTGGGCAGTTTATGCTGCATGAAACACGAGTTGATGCAGGTCATAGCTGCATTAAACCATGTCCACATGACGGTGAGACATTTCATGTCGCCTCGCAGAAGTGGGAAGGTCTATCTTATAATAATAGCATAGGCTTACAAGGACACATTTTTCACACTGCATTAACTGTCCAAGTGCACAAAAACCATAACGAAGAATCTGACTTAATTAACCTTTTCACTGCTGGAGACTACTACAGATGCTCTACAGAGCAGTTTTATTCTGTAATCCAACAGGGAAAAGGTTAAGAACATGCTACTGTATCGTCAAGGCATCTCAGTTTGCATATGATACCAAATGATATTGCACTTTGCAGTGGCCATTATGTAACTAGTTAACACAGCATTACTATCATAAATCTCAAGTTTTATTAAAACTTTCAACCACTTCTACTTTCAATATGAATCACGGAGCCAAGAGGTTTGACCCACCAGAGCGTCATATTCCTTTGGCAATGTTCACAGACCTGTAAATTGCCATGTTTTGTTTGTTGACCTGTAGAAAGGGGGAGAGGGAGGGGACCTATACTACACTATTGTAGGCACAGTGACATAAACCACTTCCGTTCTGAGCCAATGTCTCTTGTCAGGTTTGTCGAGATGATCTTGTCAAAGTTTGGCACTGGTTGTAGACATTGTATGAAAGAGAGAAAAAGAGAGAATAGATATATTTATTTCATTTCAAGAACTGTTTTGTCTCAAGAAATATGATCAAAATGATCAGTATGTTAAAACTGACTTGTCAAATCTCTAAGAGGAATATATCTGTAAAGACTCCATCAGTTCATGGCTATGCCTTCTAGAAAGCTGCTATAGTATTCAAGTCCTGTTGTCTTTATTTACCAATCAGTCTTCGTCTTTCATCAAGTGTTGACAGGTCACATGTTATGTATTAACTTCCTATGTTATAACACTTCTTGGTAATATGTATGTTGACATAAATTCTCAAGAAAATCTCACTTATGCTAAATGTATTTCTTATTATTTTACATTAGTTTAAAGTTAAGTATTACCTCAGATATTCACCAAAATTATAAATAGGTAATTGAATGTAAAAATATAATATTCCGTCTGAATTCGTAATAAAAATTCACAGTTCCATTTTGTATGTGCATCATTTAAAGGCATTCAATCATGGCTTATTGACGTATTTTATGGACAAATGTATTTACTTGAATGTATGTATATTTGATTTGTCTACACAAGTATATTGGGCAACAAGATAAAATGTCCGCATGTCCCACTGGTTTCCAATACAGTGTATATTCATATTTTTTAGTATTTTCATATTTTTTATTGTGAGATTAAAAATAGAAAATACAATAAACTATGAATATATTGAAAACGAGTGGGACAAAATGTTTGGCCATGAAATACAGTATGTCAACAAACAGTGATTGTATGCCTTTATTAAAAGTCTGTTAAAAGTTCACTTATGGAAGGTGT
The DNA here is from genome assembly GCA_032361225.1 of Lepetodrilus schrolli. NCBI lineage: Eukaryota > Metazoa > Mollusca > Gastropoda > Lepetellida > Lepetodrilidae > Lepetodrilus > Lepetodrilus schrolli. The sequence goes on from JAUTBT010022028.1 coordinate 16,811, forward strand.
TTGTCCTTCCTCTTGACATGCATATTACCAGTTGTATGGAAACTATCTTATTGTTGTTTTGTAGAAAGTATTCTCCTGGGGACATGGTTTAGTCCATGCAGCCCCCGATTGTTGACTGAGTACTCACTGTGAGTGGTTTGATCAGTATCATCTAGTATGGCAGAGATGAATTTTGTAAATAAACATTACATGTCAAACTATTGCTTGTTTTTGCTAATTTAGCTCATCTCAGAGAACAGTTGGCAGCAGAACGTCAGACTTCAGAGCAAACGGTCAGAGTTCTAACTTGCCACATTGACCGGATGTGGTGCCATCAGGATAGGATAAGATGTGTAGCTCAGCAGTAGATGTAGTTCAGAGTAAAAAGTCCCGAGTTTGAACTCGCAATGGGGACCCCAGCACCTTTGAGGAAATACCTTTCTGGTGCAGTCAGGATAGGAAAAGCATTCTGTATCATTTCGTTCTATACGTTCTACAACAATTCAAGAACAATATACGTGGCACGATACATTAAACTACCAGGAGGTGAATTTATTCATAGTACTTTTTCGATATCAAAAGTTTATTCTACTCCCAAGTAGGCTATATCCGTCCAGTGTCTGCATCCAAACATTTTGGTAACTACATAGCTTACCAAACAAAAACCATAGTTCGCCCAGTAAACATGAAAACATGCACGAATCCGTACACAAACACGAAGTATAATTATCTTGCCCATTCCTCTGTATAAAGGTAGAAATTCGCTATCTTCTTTGCAGAGCTTCACTTTCTTACCAGGATTCCCTGTTCTCTGTGCAACCGCAGCACGCGACCCAGACGGGTATCCGGACACGACTATGTATACACGTACATATACACACCGATCCCAGCACGTGACGTCAATTAGCAGACATCGTATTTGACGTGTACGCCCGCCTGGTGTTATAAGCTCACACGCACTCTTCTGGACGTCAGTCTCTCGCCAGAACGTAATAACGTCATGCTCACCGTCGTGGCCGTCGCTTGCTTGGGTTTATTTGCCGTAGATGCTGCACCTGGGTGTAAGTATACGCATCGAAGTAATAGCAGTGATTACTATTAATTAGTTGTTCAGTTTCTGTTCCAACCGGCGCTCGCAGGTTTACTGCAATATTCAGCTCTATACGGATGCTGCGGGTTTCCTTCTACCATAAACTGACAAGCCGTGATATAAGTGAAAGAATCGTGAAATCGGCTCTTAAGTCCCAACTGGAAAAAAAATCTTATATATCATCATATGTCCTTTCGCATCATCATCATAAAAAATAATTTCCAATTTGTGTTTACACATATGAATATTGCTTTAATTTTGATTGCATGAATATACGGGGATAGGTATGATAAAACAATAATGTTCCAATGTGTTTCTTCTCCTTTCAGTGGATATTCCGACGCCATGTGCGAGTAAGTATTCGCTTATGTAATTCTTTAGTCGTAATAGCATCAACCATATATATACCGGGTATAATCCCTTCGGCCCAAAAATGTTCGCATCATCCAAGTGTCGTATCTATCCAAGTCTTTCTCTTCATCCATGTCTCGCATCTCTGGTCCTTTCGTTCAAAAACCTTCCGCATCATACATACGCCGCATTTGTAATTCCGTATTTTTTCATCCATGTGTTGCATCTGTCAATCTTTCTTCTCGATAACGTCCACGTAGGCCCAGTGACTCCTTAGCACTCTTCATGCTGGATTAGGCACAGGTACTGTTCTTTTGGGCATCGGTTGTCATGGTTGCCTACAGCATGCACAGAGTTAAGCATGCCCCACTAGCGCATGTAAGCAGTCTGTCTGGGTTTCGAAGACAATGTAACCCAAGTACATACATACTAATATATCATATTAAATTCTGAACATATTGGCTGACTAATGTTGTTCCAGATCCGTGGAAGCTGCCCAACAACCCTTGCAAAGGCTCCAACACCCAGGTGTACTTCCCTCATCCCTTCGATGTCACCATGTTTCTGCAGTGCGACGGCCTAGGCCGGATGTTCGTCATTCAATGCCCGGCCGGCGAGGTGTACGACCACATCACGACTGCCTGTAGGTTAAATGTCAACAAATCCAATCTGTTCGCCGAGTGCAACGTCCAAAACATTAACGCGAAGCAGATCTATTTTGCCATTGCAAATGACAGCCGTCATTTCATCGAATGCACGGGTGTAGGGGTTGGTAAGATCTCGACGTGCCCGACACCCTTGGTCTGGAAGCAGTCCATGATGTCATGCGCCTTCACGACGTCTACGCCCGTGTCTACATCCACGATCAAGAATCCGTGCTGCAGCAGCCAGGCGTCTGCCGGAAAACTGTATTTCCCCGGACCGCAACCAAACCAATACATCCAATGCGACACGAACTGCGACATGTTTGTCAACAACTGTCCTCCTGGGCTTATCTGGAACAATGTCAAAGAAACATGCTACGCCCCCTATAACACGATTGGATAAGACACGGTCACTTCCGGTTAAGATTCGTACTTTATCACAGAGTCATCTTGTCACGCATTGTATTGGGTTGTGCTGTATGCTGAAATAAACTGATAACTTCTATATATTGCCTATTTTTGTTTATCATTTGTTAACTGTTCTTTTATCTTTTATTTGTGAACTAGGGCATACACACAGGGGTTCGGTGATAGAATAGTTTTAATATTATAGATATTGTTGATCTAAAAAAAAAGAAGAAGAAAGTAATTTATATTAAAAAAATATATATATAAAAAATAAATAAATAATAAATAATAATAATATAAAGGAGACATGCTACCAGTCCAAGTCAACCTCGCCACGCAATCTAATAATCTATAATAAGGGAGGACACTTGATGGTCCCTCAACACCTGGACTGATTATTTTTTTAAAGTGCATATCTATTTTATTGTCAAGCTCTGTAGTCTTAATGGCACCATTTCATGCACGTTCTCTCTTCTGGTTTATTAAAAATAAATATTAATAGTCTTGCGGGAAATTTAAAGCTAAACATTGTATTCTGACAGTGCACGCGAAACAGTTCATTCAAAATACGATGTCTAGCAGACAGCAATTCTTTGAATTTATCCTTAACCCACAGAATCTAGGAAGATATGCTAACAGGTGTACATCAGATGTCTCTTGACATGGGGATGTAACCTACCTGGGGTGGCCTGACCCTCACAGTAAACAAACTAGCAAATGACATCTCGCGGGTTCTAACCGAGTCTGCACGTGCTACACTTGGCTGTCGTAGTAATCGAGCCTTAAATAGGTCAAACAAAAACAATAAACCGTGGTTTGGATCAGAATGTCATGAAAAGAGAAAATGCTTTTTAAAAAAAGCGAAAATAAATTTTAAACGTAATCGTACTAAAGACCAAAAAAATCCTATCTTTAAATTCAAGAGAAAGCTAATAAAAAAACAACACATTGAATAAATATATTTCTAAATATAAATCTAATATTTCAGAATCCCTGAGAGAGAAAAAATATAAGCATCCTCGAAAGGAATTTTGGAAATTATTGAATCCAAAAAGGGGACCAGATAACACAGATAAAATACCAAACATGAATTCCTTTTTTGAATATTTCACAAATAGTTGGCAGTAGTTTTCATAGCGTAGACACTGATTTGGATTATATATCTGACACTGACGTCTATGATGTTGATTCTCTGAACACGCATATAACAATTGAGCTAGTAAGCCGTGCAATTAAACGTTTGAAAATAAATAAAGTAGCAGGTCTAGATTTAGTTTAAAATGACTACTTAATCGATTCCTTTGATTCCTTTGGAAACGTTTTTGTGAGGGGCGGGTGGTAGCGCAGTGGTAGAACAGTTGGACTTCGGAGCCAAAGGTTCCAGGTTCAAATCCCGCCACGGGGGCCCGGCATCAATGTTCGCGAAAGTTACCTTTCTGACGCGATATTGATAGGATGCGATGTCTGTAG